>VWPU01001904.1:26987-91627 GCA_013398955.1 Callaeas wilsoni | reverse complement strand
CTGTGCTACAGCTGCCAGTGGCCGCTCTGTCACTCAGTGGAGACAGGGCCCTGCTGGCCCAGGGCAGCTGGCGTTGGCAGAGGGGTTGCTGGCAGGTAAAATCAGGCACGGTGGTCAGACACAGTAAGGAATCGCATGAACACAGTAAGGAAAAGCCTGGATGTGTCTCCCAAGCTTTCCAGTGCCACACTCAGCCCCCATGGCTCCTGCAGTCCTGCTGGCCATGGCCAGGCTGTGAGCAGGGTTTGATCTGCTCCGAGCGTTGTGCACTCACCGATTAACTCCATGTTCTGCTTTTCCCAGTGTAAAGAAGAAAAGCTGAGGCACTGGGTAGAGGATGCCCCTGGACCAAGGCCACTGAGTCAGGCAATGAAGCAGTTTTCATTCAATCCCACCAGCATAAACACGTCCCTCATATTCCTATTCCGTTGTTGCATGGAATGAGGTAGAGGAGGGTAACGTGGCAATCACACCTGTTCAGTGATGAGCAGGCATCACTGTCATTACCTCGCACTTAAAAGATTTGATTTTTTGATGAGCAGACCTTATCTACTTGCTAGCACAAAGACATAAGAGAAAGTGACTCCTGATTTTGCTTGGTTTTTTCCAGCAGGTTGTGTGGCATGTTATGTTTGGTAACTGTAATATCTCCGTCACCCCAAGATATGATCACACAGTGACCTTGCTCTGACAGTCACAGATGATATAATCGGAGATCTTATCTTTTGATGTGGTTTATTTATCTCAAATCGAATCTCTGACATTAGAGTGGAGAGTTGACGAGTGATATTTATGGCCACTGACATCCTCTGCTGAGCCTCTCAGCTCTAGCATCACTTTATTTGGGCATCTCTCCATCAGCCTGTGCACCTCTCCTCTGTGCACTGCTAGCTCAGGCAGCAGCAGCAGTCTGGCTTCTGCAGACCCAACTTCCTTCTGGGCTCAGAAACTCTGCCCACAGATCACTTCTGATGCGTTGTGTTAGAGCTTGTGTGGGTATCTCAGTTATCCCGCCCTGGTGGCCGTGCAGAAACAGTTAACAATGCTCAGCTCCTGATGCAGCAGCGCTGCCTTCCACACAGCTTGGCATTTGTACAGGTCCTGAATAAATCCACGGGCACCTGGGATGCTCTGAGCTGCAGCGTGCCCCAGCTCTGCTGTGATCAGTGCCTGAGCTTGCTGGGCACAGCCATGTGCCTCAGCTGCTGTGTGGGTGCACTTGGCACCCCGTGGAATCATGAACTCCCAGTCTGGCAGGAACTCAATGGGGAGAGGGAACCACCAGTCTGCAGCATTAACAAAGAACCTGCCTAAGAGACAGAGAGTAAACAAGAATTTATGTGTTGGAGGGGTGGGGCTACTGGGTTTGGGTTTTTCTGTTGTTCTGGGGGCTTTGTTTTTGTTTGGTTTTTTTTGTTTGTTTTTTTTTTGTTTGTTTCTTTGTGTTTTCTTAAATTATTATTTGATTTATTCGCTCTTTTAGCTATTGAAAACTGACTGCTGTCTGGGAAAAATCATACTCACACAAACACAGCTATCTGTCTGCTAGGTTCAGAGATGTTTAGCAGTTACACTTGAAGGGTTATAGGGAAAGCAGGGACATTCCTGGCAGGACTGGGCACTTTCAGGCATAAACTCAAGACTCAAAAGATCAGTGATTGGAGATGGAACATGTTACCCAGTACTCAGTTCATGTAAGAGCTGTGCAATTACTTTTCTGCAGCATTGATCTGCTTCCCCCAGCCACCCTGAGCTGTGACATGACAGGAGCCGCTACTGAACCCTCTCAGCTGTCAGACGGCCCAGCTGGTCCATACCAAGGTTCCTCCTAAAATGCTGATGTATTCTTGGAATGTCCTTCACTTTGAGTCACATATGAACCAACCCACAGAGTATTTGTATCCGCTTGGACAACATATTATGAGTTCTGAAAAGTCCTTTGCTGGTTGAAACATTCCTCGCTGTTGGAAGTAAGTTTTCCCTAGTAAATTTTAAGACTGCTCAGCTATACACAGAATCCTCTTTAAGTGTCTCTAATGTTCTTACACTTCACAGCTGGGTATAGAGGCCATTTCACATCAGCAGGAGGCAGGAAATTAATTCCCCCCTTCAGGTTCCCTGCAGTTTAGATGGCCAGGTAATGAGGTGCAGCTGAGGTTTCCTAAGGCACTCAGGGAGTCACGATATAAAACAGAGGAGCAGGAAGAAAGGAGGTTGGTTTGGTTGAGCCACTGGCCAGGATTTTTAGGTAAGTGCTCTTTTAGTCTTGTTAGAGGTAAAGCTGTATTAGAAAAGCTGTACGAAGTCATTGTTTAGTTCTGTACTGTGTTTTCTTGGTTGGTTTTTGTGTGTTTTTCTGGGAACTGCAGCTCTTACAGCTCTAGGTTAGAAATACTGCGAGAAAACAGCTGGGTTTTGCCTCCTTGAGGGAGCTGGTTCTGGGGCAGTCCCTGCTGCAGTGGGTGCATATCTGCTGTCCTTCAGCAGAAGCTTGGTCTCAGGAAAACAGCCCAGCTCCGTGTGGTTAAACATGTGAAACACGAGCTCTGTGGGCAGGTATGCTGTGAATCTTTGATGTTGAATTATTTGTAATTGTCAGACATCCTGGAAAGAGGGGGAGATGTTCACAGCTGCGTCCTCGAGCTGCCTGCAAAGTGCAGGGAGTGCAGGCGTTGCCCTGCTCTGAGGAAGGTGCTGGATGTTCCCGGTGTCCCCAGGACACCCAGCAGCCCTGAGCTGGCCTTGTGCTCGCTCTGGAACGCTCCCAGCTGAGCCAGCAAGCGAAGGAGGGGATGTCACAACCTTTTCCAGCTCTGCTGGGGTTTATTTTCACCTTGTACATCGGCTGGCATCCGCCCCCCAAGGCAGCACTTTCTGTCTCTGTGGCTGCCCTTTGTCTAAGAGGGGCCTAAATCAAGCCCCCAGGATAACTGTGGCCTTTTATCTGTGTTGAAAGACTTTAAATAAAAAGGCAGGCACATGCAATGTCTCAAAACCTCAACTCTGCATTGCGAAGTTTTCCTTAATATTTGCGCTGTCAGTGTATTTCCTCAGGAGCAAGTTTAGTTTGTAAGAATTGGAAGCTGCCTTTTTTTTTTTTGGTCTCTTCCTCCCCACTTTTGTGTCTTTTTGCGTCCTTTGCAGCAAAACAGGATGCGTCTTCAAAAAACCACAAGTACAACAAGTGTTAGCTCTGAGGTGCTTCAATTTACTACATCAGATTGTGGTTAAATCTGCCTTTAGCTCTGTCAAACAGCCTGGCCAATTGAGGGGAAAGGAGGAGAAGGGTTGTGACTGACACTCTTTTCAGGTAGAGAAAAAGGAAACACCAGTCTGAAAGAAGGAAATCCATACTTAATACTCTGTGGCCTCAAACATCTTTTTTTTACATCGGTGAAAGCACATTTAAAAGACTTCTACTGGTGAGTACTGCAGCAGGAGCTGGCATCAATGCTTAGCAGGAAAACACATGATCACAGAGTGGTGTTTAATGGTGTAATAGTGTGAAGGCTTTCATGAATATCTGCTCCTATGCTTGGATTAGACACCACTCGCCACACCTCTGGGCAGACCTGCTAACGAGGGAGGGAACTCCCTGGGTTGTTACAAATAAGCCATTTTAGGAGGATGAAGAAAGACACAGACTGTTCCTAAAGCATGGGGAGAGGCACCAGGAAGGATGCTAAAGCAGAGTAGTGGGCTAGGGCCAGCAAGGTCTGGAAAGGACTCACACAACTCCAGCACACAAAATAATTCCCTGTGTCTAAGTCCAGCCCATCCCAGGAGTGTCTGCCTGATCTTTCCCTGCTGCTCGTGGCATCATTCACAGTCTGTGCTCGGGTTTAACCTCCTTGGAACTCGTGTGAGCTGGCACCGAGCTGTGCTCACACCTCAGCCTGTCCCCAGGAGTGCCAGGAAATCAAAGCTGCTCCCTCTCCTTGGCTAAGCTCAGCACTGGGGCTGGGCCCAGGTCAGGAGCTGCTGCCCCCGGAGAGGGACTCGCAGTAAATCTGGTGTGGGGCTGGTACAGCCACACCAAGGGCTTGTTCTGAGAGAGAGATTCTTGATGCCACTTTGTGCTGAATGAACTGCTTCAGGAATGATGTTTTCTTGTGATAGAATATGTAAATGCATCATGTGGAGAGGCTTGAAAGGGGAAAAAAGTGAAGGGAGGGACTGATGAACATCACAGCGAGGAGGAGTTTGTGCTCCCTGGCTGGCAAAGGAAAACAGAAGCTGATAGTTGTGCTTTTGCATGTCAAAATCTCTTAATTTTAGACTCTTGGATAGTGTCTCAGCCTCTAGAGCTTTCTGCATGTACACACAGACGTGTGTGGGAGTGAAGGTGCTCTCCACATTCCATGCTGAGACTATTCCTATCAAATATTCATCAGAGGAAGATTCTCATCTGTACATTTTGTATTATTCAGTCTCAGAAATATTTCAGTGACTTTCATGTTGCCTACAGGATTTAGATACCAGGGATAAAACAGGAGGCTCTTTAATTTTCTACATTTAGGATTTCTGCTTCATTAAAACTCTTTTGAAGATAAGTCCTAATGATAGATCTTTAGTTTTGGCTTTTCCTCCCAGGAAAAAGCAGCTCAGAGCTGTAAACAGATGATCCCACTCCAGAGGAATCCCTGCCACCTCCCCATCAGCTGTGGGTGGAGGATGCAGGTAGCTGTATTTCTATTCAATATTTGCCTTACCCCCAAGGGTCTGCATTTAGCCACAGTGTGAAATAGCTTCCACACACTCCCCCAAGATAAAAATATGGGAGTATTCTCCTTTGAGTGATTCCTTCTGAGACAGTGTAAAAAAAAAAAAAATTATTGAGCCAGTTTGGACTGAGTTTTGGACCATGAATATTCAGCACTCGCTTTTGCACACACAGTTCTGGTTTGATTTGTTACATTTGCCTGGTTTTTCAGAGACTCTGAAGCACCTGGCTGGCTGCTTAAAGAGCCTGTGGGTGTTTTCCATCCTCTGCAAGGCCAGTGTGCTGTTTGCTGCCATCAAACCTGGGTTAGAGGCACGTAACAGATGGTTCCAAGTTTATTGGGAAGATGAGAATATTTAGGGTGCTGTGGGTGGAACTTCAGGGTCCAGTTCACCAGCCTGGCTGGTTGAGGAGAGAGAAGAGCAGGGCTGTTTCTTTGAGGTTCATTGTAGCTGGATGAAAAGGAAATGTCAAAGGCTGTTAGAAGGAAGTTGGTACTTAATGTTCTGTGGGATCAAAAATGGTTTGGGGTCAAAATTACATGTAATTGTAATTACTTTATAATTATAGGTATCATTCACTTATAATTGCTTTATAGAGGAGCATGCAGAGCTCCTGAAGAGCATAACAGATAAACCAGGATGTTTGACTTGAAGGGAAAGTCACAGCATCCCCACGTTCAAGGGGCTCAGATTGTTGTTGCCTCCTGTGCCCCCTTCGTGGCCCAAAGGAGAGCGAGAGGCCCCAGAGTGGCTGGGACAGTGACAGTGGGTGACCCTGTGGGATTCTGGGGTTGCCAGTGTTCATTTCCTAAGTACCAAATGCAATTAAATTTCCTCTGTTCTGAGCACAGGCTGGTCCCAAAGCACACAGGCTTCGGCTGGGGCTGAGCGTGGTGCTTCGCATTCAGCTTTTTGGATTTTTTGTTTGCTTGTTTTTTTGAAAATTTTCACTGTTTCTGGCTTCTAGGGGAAGAAAGCCCTGAAGCAGATAATTCTCTGATAATAAACAGATGGATAATTCAATTATGGTGCTTTGCAAGGTCCCTTGCTATGAGGAATCCTGCCTGGGAAAGGCAGCAGCCTCACTTTGCCAGCTCGCTGAGGAGCTTTGGGGTTGTTTCTGTAGTTCTTAGCAAAATTCTTTTGAATTTCTTCTACTTATGTTGGTGTCTGCTGCAGTTACATCCCACCAGGTTTGCATTAGCAAACTGGTTAAAAAAAATATGAGCTGGGCAAGTGCTTTTAATGCTGGGTAGTTAGAGCAGGTTGAATGATTTGATCTGAAGAAAATGAAAACTTAGAGCAATGCTCATTTTAAATCACAGGATAAGACAGTGGCTTAGTAGCCTAAACTGCACCTCTTCAAACCCTGCAGAAAAGCACCAGAGTCACTGGTGAGCTTCAGCAGGGTCCTTAAATCTCCTTCCAGCCTACCTGATGTGAATATGTGGGAGCTGGTGCTGTGTTTATGTAGGAAGAGCTCACACAGACCCTTTCCTTTCCATTTTCTCTGTTTCTGTGGTGGATTTTCTGGCACCAGAGTCCCAGCAAGGAAGATGAGTTGAATTCTCATAGCTGAGGGAAAACAAACAAGTCTTGGGCACACTGTGGTGCTCTGCTTTCTTGAACAGCTCCAGTTGCTGAACTGGGAGCTGAAACTAAACTGTAGACACCTGGTGATGTCCAAAATCTCCTGCAGAAGAGCTCCTGCCATGGGAGAGTTACAAAGCTCTTGTGTGTGGGCTTCTAAGCAGGGGTTCAGAGATGCAGCGAGGCAGGAGTCAGAGCGAGGAATGAATTATTTATTAAATTTACAATATCATTTATATATTCTAGTTCCATAAAGCAATTGAACAGTGCTCACACTTCTCCTAGGGTGATTGGTCAAAGTCTCAGACACCCACTTAGAAATGTTTTTTCCTAATATAATGTATATGAGGTCAGAAGATACCAGATATGAATGCTATTGACAAAACCTCTATCTATTGTTTGCATAGCTTAGACAGCAAAGGAAAAGTTCTCACAGACTGAATGCAAGAAGAGAAAATTTCCCTGCTAACAGCATTTCAGCATCCACACTTGTGCTTTTGCCTCTCTTCTTAATTGGAATTAACTGAAGTGGGGACCAGCACAGAGCTGCCTCTTGGGCCAAGTAGTGACTGGAAAATAGCTTGACCTGGAAGGTTTTGTCAACCTTTCAAGAAATGGGTGAGGAAATAAAGTTCAGAAGACACAGTTGAACTATACTTTCATCTTGCTGCCCTTCAGTTGTCTTCAAGGCAGGAGTGAACCTGCGAGGCTGCTTCTAAAACCTGCTGGGGCAGCAGGCTGTTGGTAGCACAAGATTAAATTAAAAGTGATAAATAAAAGGAGCTGGATGTGTCCTACAAACAGAACCACAGCATCCCCTGCTAGTGCCTGTCACAGTCCCTGGACTGTGACAGTCAAACAAGCAGTTCAGGTGTCAGTGTCCGTGTTGCAGAGACCAGTTTGGACTGGTGGATCCCAACCCCTGTGGTGGAGCCTCTTTTCAGAGCACTGGGAGCATCCCAGCAATGCTGGCACNAGTTTGGACTGGTGGATCCCAACCCCTGTGGTGGAGCCTCTTTTCAGAGCACTGGCAGCAGAGCTGGGAGCATCCCAGCGATGCTGGCATGGGGAGAGAGGGGTGAAAACATTGCAGCAGCTTCCAGGGCTTTCATTCCTGGCAGGGCTTTCATGGCAGGGCTGCAGAATGGTTTACACTGAGCTTGGAAGAGTGTTGTTAATTAAATAATTAGCTGTTTAAAATGTATTTATTAGGGCTTAACAGCCAGGCCACAGATATGCATCAATTACAGAGCCACAATATCTGCAATAAATGTTTTTCACCCCATAATCAAATATGGCTTAATTAGGCAATGCTGAGAGAACAGTCATAATAAATAGAGTGGGTAAGACTTGCCTTTATAATTGAGATTTAATCAGCCAGCTCTTGTATGTTCATTGAATAATTGATTATTCTACACATTTATCAAGGATTAAAAACTCAGTGGTAGATATGCAAATCCTCTCGTATTAAATATATCTGAAATTCTCAAATAACATTGAATGCATATTAACATTTTGATTAAATCTAAATGACAAACACATTGCAGATCTCAAGTCTGCAGTTGGCTATTTTATTGCTATTTATCACTTATTTTTTCCTCAAGCTAAATTGCTTGTGGCTTTTTAAGAGGATGTAGGAGGTGGACAGAAATATGCCAGGGGGAGTGAAATGGGAGATGGCACCTTGTGTGCTCTGGAATGAGCAAGCTAAGCCTGAGTGGGACAGTGGGAAATATTTTTACCCTGGCTGCAAGTGAGCAGACCAACCCCAATGAGGTAACCAAAACCTTTGGAAGACATGGAAATCCTCTGTGAAGGGTTGCTGTCATAATTAGTGCTGTGTGTGAGAGAACAACGATGTTGAAACGGCCATGGACAAAAGCAAAAAAAAAACCCAACCCCAAAATAATTTTAAAGAGCCAACAACAGCAAGAAAAACCACTAAAACACCCCTTAACCCCCCCCCCCCAAAAAAAAACAAAAAAAAAACCCAACCCCAAAATAATTTTAAAGAGCCAACAACAGCAACAAAACCCACTAAAACATCCCTTGCCCCCCCTAAAAAAAAAAACCCTAAAACCAAAAAAACGAAAATCAAACCCACATGCAGAAGTGATGGTGTGAGCTGGGGATGAGCGGTGCCAGTGTTACTGAGGGTCCAGCTCACAGTGGGTCCAGCTGTTGCTGGAGAGATGTCACCTCTGCAAAGCCCATGAGAAACTGCCGTGGGCCTGCTGGGGAGAAAAGAGAACAGAAAAAACTTTCACTGTGGAAAACAGGTTTGCCTCACTCAGGTCATATTTGCAGATTTTTTTTTTTTTTTTTTGGCCAAAGATGAAGTAAGCATGAGAAAGAACAAGAAGTTGTGGTTGGTAGTGACAGCTCATGGCTGAAGTGGGATCTGAGTGGCAGATTAACATCTCGATTAAAAGTGAAGGCCCAGTTTAGCTCACAGGACTGCACCTTGGCAAATCCTCCTTCTCATCCGTGCCTGGTGCAGCTCTGGGAGCACAGAGTGCCTCAGGATCTTAGAGGCAAAGCCCGGAAATGTCCCGGGTAGGTGACACACCAAGCTGGCAGATTTTGGTAAAAGTTCAGCTGTTTGTAGCAGAGCACTGGCAACAGGAGACCTCTGAGTATTTAATTCCCTTGCACTGATCCCTCCCCGATTCGTGGTTCCAGCTGGGCAGGCTGATGCCAGGAGCAAGTTACAACCATGGAAGTCTCTCAGTGCTGAGCTAGTACGCAGGGTTAATTAATCTCCATGTTATTTCACTTGTGTTTGCATGGAATCACTGCTTTTCACCTTTCCCAGCTTGTAGAATCCCAGCTGAGACTGTTGATTATTGAGTTTAAACCAGTAACTGTAGAGCACAGCCCTTTCTGCAGGTCTCTGGAGGGCAGCTCCCCCATCCTTGCCCTCAGTTTGGAGGCCACTTCTCCAAACTAGAGGATTGTGACCCCAATGGCCACCGTGCAGCTGTGGTGATGCGGATGCCTTGATTTTCCATTTTTTGGAGTGTTTCTTGCTCGATTTGACTTGGACACAAGAGGGTGGTATTTCCTCAGGAATTGGCGTGTGTTGTGGCGTGAACAGCCTCGTAGAGGAACGTGCTCTAGAGAGAAAATTACTGCATTTCGTTTTCCCTTCCATGGCAGGGGTATCCTTGCTCCTGCTTGGCATCACGGTGTGGTACTGGAGGGGGCTCTGGAGTGGGTGGGCACCAGGAGGTGCTGCCTCTGGCCAGACACAAAACCATTTCATCTGCCCACCAGCAACTGTTAGAGCATTTCCCAGCATCACCAACACCCTCGTGAAGGCCCCTTTGGTTTTGTATTTTCAGGGATCCAAGCAGGTGTCATGTCTGCCGTGGGTCCTAATCATTCTTCCAGCTTCATCTTCCACCCGTGGGGCACAAACGCCTGGAGTCCTGGTGTCGATTGTGCCAGCATTAAATAATTGATGGAAATGGGGTAAAAGAAGCTGTTTCTACCCCAGACAGGGACTAGGATTCCTGATGGAGCAGCGTTGAGAGAAGGAGCTCTCTCCAGGGCGAGCATCCTGTTCCTACACATCAGGCCTTGCTCTGCCCAAGCCAGGCTCACCTGCAGAGTGCTGCTTCAGGGGTGTAAATCTTAAAAATTCAGGGGTGTAAATATTAAAAATCCAGGGCTGGAGGCAGTGGTGGCTCTGCTTCTCACTTCCACCCTATTTGTACCTCCAGCTTGGAGTGAGGACAGGGGTCAGTCTGAACAGCCCCAGAATCACCGCTTCTTAGGAAGTGACTTCTGCTCATCTCTGGAGGTGTTGGTTAAATCTGACCTGCTGCTCGGGGTACCCAGGAGCTGAATGCCACCATGGCAGCTCCACCCTGCTCTGCCAGCTGCTCCCATCTCCCTGGGCTGGTCCGGAGCCTCAGTGCAGCCTTGTGCTCTCCTGGGTCACTGAGGTGGCTCCTCAAGGTTCTTGATCTGCTTTGGTCTAACAGGTTTAGCTTTAACCTTAGATTGGTGACGCTGCCTGGCCCAGGAGGATTTTTGGCAATATCTGCCAGACGTTCAGTTACAGATGAGCTTTGTCTCCTTTAAAGGTGGTGTGCCGGTTTGGACACAAATCCAGGAGGAAACAACCCGAGAGGGGTGTCTCTCTCTCTCTCTCTCTCCTGCCTGCCAGGCAAGCACCTCCCCCATGGGTTTGGGAAAATAATTTCTCAAGTGAAAGCGGAAAAAACCTATTTATTTAACAAACAGAGTCCCCCGCTGTCACAGGGCAAAAAAAAGAAATATTGAAACCCCCTCCCCTGTCCCCTAAAAGAGGACTATGGATTTTAGAGTTCTTTCTGTAGGTAAAACCTGCAGTCCTGAGCTGGGCCGGGCCAGGCAGGGTCCGACGATCCCCCTTGGAGGGTCCCGCCGAGCAGGGCCGGAGATGGGAGCTGGTCTGGGATGAAAAGCAAGCCAAAAATGGTCCAAAAAGGAACAGAAGCCGCTGAGGCAGATCACAGTCCCTTCTCTGCTGAAAGCCGAAGAGACTAGCGAGTAAAAGTCCTCTAACCAACAAATGTTGTCAGAATCAGGAGAGAAAAGAATGCAAACATTCTGGATGCAAGGTCAAGCTGGCCGCTTTGAAGAGTTCTCTCGGCTTCTCTCTCCCCCCTTTGCAATTTAAAGGTACACTAGCGATCAAGCAGGCGATGGGGAATACAGTATGGGCATAGAATCACCCCAAGATAGGTGGACAAATGAGAAGCTTTGGGTTCCTTAGGAGAAGATGTCTCACAGCCATTGGCCTCCAAGCTTTTTCTGTCCAACCAAGTTCCCCTACCCAATCCTTCCTTAGAAACAAAGTGAAGGAGCCTGAGTTGGAAACATTTTTTTGCTGGTTGGGGCTTTGTTGCCGTTTTAAGGATGCTGTGGTGACTCTTGTGCCTCTCTGCCACAAAACACCCACGACTGTGCCCTGGCAGGGCTGTCAAGGACCCTCACCCAGTGCCTACACCCCGAGCCCTTCCCTGGATCAGTTTAATGGCAGCTCTCACCCTGCTCCACACACTCTGCCAGCACACACAGACAGGGATTTGGGACTGTCTCCCTGAGCTGCCATTCGGCTCCTCTGAGTCGCTGTGGTGCTCTGGGCCACGAGGTCTCTCAGCCTCTGGCAGCAGCATGAGGAGCTGAGTCTCCAAAACTCCAGGGTTTCCCAGAGTGCTGGATGCCTCGCTGGATATGTAATTCCTGCGCTTGGACCCCGCACAAGACAATGCAAAGCAAATTACTGCAGACTAAATATACGGTCAGGATGTGTTGGAAGTTGGCAGCGTGGCTGGAAGGGATGGCCAGGGAGGGAGGAGAGACATGGTCAGCTTTCTTCCTTTGTGTTCAACTGGATAGTGCTTGGGATGCCTTAAAAGAATTTAACGTGGTTTTGGAAGGGAAAAGCTGGAGGAGATTCAGCTGTAAAAAGCTGGATGAAGACTGAAGGGTGCAGTGTGTCTGGGAATTGAGAAGGGATCAGCAGCCAGCTCTCAGAGAGGATGAATTTGGGAGCAGGTAATCTTTCAGAGAGTCCAGAATGCAGCTGTGGCAACTTCTTGGACTTCTGCTCTGATTCCTTCTGTGATCCACAGCTCTGTTCTGATCCTTTGAGTTCTGCTGTGTGTTGGCAGCACTTTCTCCAAGGCACCATTTGTATCCTCCTTAAACACCAAACTCAAGATTAGTGTCTTGCCTGTTTTACTGCAATTCCTAATCTTGTTACAGGGAAAGAAACTGAAATTCAGAAAACTGAATTAGAGCCTTGTGTTTTAATGGACTTATTTTTTTTGTGTGTGTTTCACCTGGTTTGCTCAGTGCTATTAGAGTAGACTTTGCTTACTTTTTCTGTTCAGAGTCACTCTCTGGCCCTTTGCCCAGGCCAGAAGAGCCCCAAGCTCTTCAGTACTGAATGCTGATTAGAAGTGAGGCCAAACTCTTCTCTAAAGTGCTCTGCTTTGAATAAGGAGACAGCTGTAATGATCACTGTGACCTTTACTTTTCCTCTCCTACAAACTGGAAAATCCAATTTGATGGTACTTGAAAACCTTAACATTTTTTGTCACTGGGCAGTGCTTGTTAGTGTGAGTAGTGATAGAAAAGGGGAATTAAGAATTCTTATCGGTATTCTGAGGGCAAATACCCACCTGGGCACCGTGGTTCTGCAACATTTAAGAGCAGCATGACGTGTTGGATGGGGTCTAATGGTTGAAGTGGCCTCATCAGCTGAGCATGCTGCCTGTGGGCAGCACATCACCCACGCAGCTCTGCCATGAGTCACACTCGTTGTACTCTTTTCCCTGTTAAATGGAGAGAGCTTTGGCTCAGAGCTTATCCATGAAAGAAACCTGTGTTTGATCACCTTTGTCCTCTCCCTGCAGGTAGAGTGATCTGTCAATAGATTTTATTTTAGGGCTTCAAAGGTAACATGCAGCTTCTGGAGTGCTGCTCAGGCTGCCTAATAAATTCCCCACAAAGATCCCTTTTCTTGCTAGGCATTCATCCAGCCTGGGAAAAGGCACGGGGGACTCCCCACACACTCAAATCCAGACCGTCCACAGGCACAGCAACTCCTCTGATAAGTGCTTCACAGAGGGAGCAGAGTCATCTCCCTCTCCCTGGTGCAGGGAACGTGGGAACGGCTCTGTGTGTTCAACAGACAAACCTTTGTGACAGACTTAAAAAAAACAGGGGATAAGTATCTTCTAATGCCGCTGCAGCTGGGCAGGTTTCCATCACCTGAGGCTTGACTTCTGTGTGTATTTGAACCGTTCCCCACGGTGACCCTGTGCTGGCTTTGCTGGGACCCAGATGTGCTCCTCCAGACACCAGCTCAAAAGCAGTGGGCACATGAAGTTCCTGCAGCTGGAGCCTGAGGCTGTTTCCATCCCTGCCAGCAGCTCTGCCGAAGCCTTCTCTGTGTGGAGATGCAGGTGGGAGCTGGAGAATGGGAGGGTTTGTCCTCGGCTGCCGAGATGGGATTTGTGCTGTGCTGGGGGCTCAGCTCGCAACCAGCCCAGGTGACAGCAGCACAGAGCTCGTGCTGTTCCTTGTGCTGCAGCTTCCAGCAGGCTGGGTTCATCTCCAGCTCTGTGTACCTGTGTGCTGGTTTGAAAGCAAAACCCGTGAGAAACTCCAAGTCAGAAGTACAATTTAATAGGAAAAACTAAAATAAATGCAATAGTACACAAAGAGACCACTGACAGAGTCAGGATACAACCTGACACCCTGTCAGTCAGCGTGTTGGTAGCAGTCCCATAAAATGGTGGCTGCAGTCCTCCAGAGTTCTGCTGAAGATGGTCCTGTTGAAGCAGTGATCCTGTAGAAAAGGTCTGGTCTCCACCTGAAGGTCCAGTGGTAGCTCTTGTCCTCTGGGAATCCAGTAGGTAAGGGCTGCCTCTGGTGTTGGAAATCTTCGCTTATATCCAGGATGGGATGCTTGGTTCTTCCCTCTGGGCAGAGCATCTCACAATGGGAGGATGTAATTTTGTCAGTCATGTGGTGAGACTGGATGGGCCATTAACAGGAGATATCCCCCCAGAGGGAGGATGGGGCATGGGAGAGATAAGGAACCCTGCCCCACCTGGTTTGACAGCTGGCCCATGAACAGAAGATAGTCCAGAGAGAGGAGGCAGGGGGCACAGCCCCACCTGGTTTCACCAGCTCATGAAGATGGTGATAGAATACACTGCAACCCAGGACAGCCTGCCTGCTGGAACATATCGAGTAATGAGCTAGAAATGACAGAATGATAGTCTCTGCTGCTGTTGGCATTTCTAATGTTGAAATCTCCTGCTAGCTCGCTTATTTTGCACATGTTGGTGCATGTTTGTGTGTACGTGGTTTGGTTTCCCTCATCCACATTGAGTTAAACTGGTGAAGGAGGGACCCCTCCTGTGTGCAAATACACACTGTGCTTAAAATGAATGTGTTTTTACAAGGTTATTTCCTTTTCATGAGGGAACAGGACCATACTTGCAGCCATAAATAACATTAGATCTTACTTTATTGTTTGCAATCTGCCCACGTAGTACTGGAAGAGTAAATAGATATCAGGTGTTCTCTCCCTCGATGGCCAAGGGGTCAAGAAGAAAGCTTCAAAAATAAAGAATTAAAAAAATTAATGCTCGTTAAAATATATTATTAAAATAATGCTCATTTAAAAAATATAATGCTCTGGTATCCTGGCTTTCAAATTGTAATTCTGCTAAGGAGAAAGGGCATGGCTGTGGGACTGACTACCCAGAGGACAACTCCAATCTGGAAAAATCCTAGGAGATATCAGAGGGTAAAGGACACAATTGCTTCCAGCAGTTCTTACCTGGCCATATAAAGCTGCTAAATAACAAGAGCTCCCCTAGACACGCCATAAAGAAATTCTAGCTTCAGCCAACAGCTTGGGATATCTAATAGATAGTTTATTAATTTCTTTACTGGTTCAGCTGGCAGTGAGAGATCAAATCAGGAAACCGAGGAGGGCAGGAGGAAGGGGATTAAGATCGTAGACTCGCCAGCCCCCGTTGGGCTTTGTCCCCCTGGGCAAGTGCTGATGAGCATTCCCCATTTTGTTTCTTCAGTGATTAAACTAAGAAACCAAACCAAAGGACGCAGGAGAGAAGGGTTAAAGGATTAGGAGATGGTCTTTGAACTGCCATGTGGCAAGGTAATGAGGCATGAATTATTAAAATGATTTCAATTATAACTGGCAGCCACATGCTCCGCTTTTGCATTGGCTTTCTTCCTTGCTGTAAAAAGACAGCTTTGTGAGTGCTCATGGTTTCTTGGAAGAGATATGCTCATCCTGGACTGTTAATTGTGTAAACAGTGTAATTTGTCATTGGCCAAGCTGCTCTTGTGGTTAGATAAGTTGAAGTGCCAATGAAATGGGCATGGCTCAGCAGCAAGACAAATTTGCTCCTCGAAAACCTGTGGGTTAGAACCGCGTTGCTGAGGGGCTGTGGATATCAACAGCCTCCAATTCTTGAGTCAGAATGGTGGGCTGTGAGGCGCTGGTCGTGTGCTGCTAGCAATAATTATTACAAAAAAGCTTTTGGCTTTAAAGGAAGGAGAAATATGTTTATAGTTGTGTGTTCTTCTCCTTGTGCACGGCTTGGAAGCAGCGGCTGGAGAACGGCTCTGCTCAGAGATCTGCAGACAGCGAGCAGACTGATTTATGCTCGACCTCTCCAAAGACAGGCACCACACTGCTGGCTGTCTTCCCTGCAGTTCTTCGTGACAGAAAAGCCTATGGAAAAGGAAATACAATGGGGAACAGCTCCATCTGGTGACTGCTAAAATTTTTGCACAAAAGCCTGTGTTTTGTGTCAAAATGAACGACCTTAGGTCTGGCTCCTTGGGAAAACTCCAATGGCCACGAAGACCAAGCAGTACAAGTAAGACTTGAAGGGTTTGGTTCTGCAGATGGCTGTGGAGGTATCCTGGGGAGATCAGAATCTGCTGAATGCTTCAGGAAGAATCATTTACCTAATGCATCCCATTTTTTTTTTCTACTCGTGAGTTGCCTGAAGGGGGAAGTAGGAGAAATAAATCCACCAGTGCTCAGATCAGTGAGGAAATATTGAAATGTGCGGTATTTTTGCTGTAACACTATCCTGAAGCTGCATCTCGGAGCAGTTTAGTTAAACTGTTACTTTCCACTGCTTTTCTCCACACCAAGACAGTGTTTACAAGCTTTGTTTATCCTCAGAATTGTGATGTACTCTGTTCAGAGATGATGGCTAAAAGCCATGGCCAGGTGGGTGCACCTCTAGTTACTTTCTGTAGCTTCAGTCTTAGAGGGAAAGAAAAGTGAAGGCAAAAAGATGATGTTTGTAGCTGTCTTCAGTGCACCCTGAATGACCTGGGTGGAAAAGGAGCTGCGGAGCTAAACGGGTTAAAGCTCTTTCCTTGGACAGTACTCTGTTCAGAGATGATGCCTAAAAGCCATGGCCAGGTGGATGCACCTCTAGTTACTTTCTGTAGCTTCAATCTTAGAGGGAAAGAAAAGTGAAGGCAAAAAGATGATGTTTGTAGCTGTCTTCAGTACACCCTGAATGACCTGGGTGGAAAAGGAGCTGCGGAGCTAAATGGATTAAAGCTCTTTCCTTGGACAGTTGAGCAGGGGCTGTGTCAGGGGGACAGCACCTGAGCCGGGGGAGGGCAAGGCAGGAACAGCCACCTGAGCGAAAATGAATCCATCAGACAGGGCCCTGGTGGGGTGAGGGCAGCAGCTGTGCCAGGCTGGGAGCTGGCAGTGGATGGGAACCCTCTGTGGGGTCGGACTGCTTGCAGTCCCTGCTCCTCTTGGGAATAGGAGTTGTTAAACACAGCAACTGCAGGAAGGTTTTTGCATTTAGGGCTTGTAATACCCCTTTATAGTTCCTGTTTTTCCCCCTCCTCGGAACAGAGCTGTTTGCCTTTGGCCACGGGTGAGGTGAGGGATTATTGGAGCCTCGACCCTCCCAGCAGGTGCCTGTTTCTGCAGCTACTCCGTGCAGCTGCCCTTCACAGCCCGTGTGGAGACGGAGGCCAGGTCCCCCCATGGGGTTCTGGATCACAACCCGCTTTTTCCGAGTGGCTCGGCGCAGCCTGGTCCCGGGAGTAGCCGGGAGGCCGCGGCTGAGGAGGGAGGAAGCATTCCTTGCTGCTACATTCACATAGCTCCTGGCACCAGCCAGCTCAGCCAGCTCCCCCTGAAACCGCTCCAGACTCTGAATCATTTCTGTTGGGAAACCATTCGTGCCCCAGCCTGAGCCCCAGCTGACTCCTCAAAGTCCCCCAAAACACTGGCAGCAGCCTCTGATGCTGCTTGGCTTGTCTTGGCAGGGCTGAGGGGCTGGGCTGAGCCCTCGGCCCTCTGTTGTTCTTGGGCAGTGATTTCCCTGCATCATTTTGCAGCCCCTGCCAGTTTGTACAGAACTGAACTCAAACCCCGGCTCTTTTTTCTCAGTTGCCCTTAATGCTGGGCTTGTCCCTCCCTCAGTGAGGAGAGAGGCAGCTTTGCACAGTGTGGCTCGATTTTCTCTCTTCGTCTCTGGTGCTGCCTTACAGGGCCCGTCTGCACCATGGGAGTGTCAGCACTGAAAAAAAACCCCCATGGTTTGTAAAGCTTAGGATATTTTAAAGAAACACATAAGATGCAAATACATATTCAGGCTCTAAGGTGCTTCTCCAGCAGCAAGACTGGGACTGCCCCTTGTTGGGGCTCAGAGGGTCTGGGCAGGAACACGGATTTGAGGCGTGCCCCTGCACCCTCCCTCGCTGCCTCCCCAGCCTGTTTGAAGTCCCTCTGAGGTGGGTATGTCAGCCCAGTCATGCAGGTACCTGCTGAGCAGCAGCAGGCATGTTTCGGTGTTTAAATCACCTGCCTGCTGCTCTCTCAAGGGATGATTCATGGTGATTGATCACTCTGAGCTGGGTGTGAAGGCAGCCCTGGCTGCTTCCTTACTGGCACTGCAGAGCTTCAAATGAAGCTGATTTTTACCCTTAAAGCCACTGCCTGTTGCAACTCCTCTGTCTTTTAGATTTGCTCCTTTCACTGTCAGTGGGAGAATCCCCTGGAGCTTTCTGGAGCTTTCCACAGGCATTTGTACCCAACTAATTTGGAAGTCTTGGACTTAGCTTTGGGCTTGTTGTTCATGTGTGAATTGATTGGAAATGAGTTTGGGTTTGAGAGGCTGGTTTCTCCACTCTCCTGAAACTTGGGCAGGTATTTCAGCTGCTGCTGGTTGATGGCAAAAATCATCCTTTGAAATTCTGGAGTAAATGACATAAATGGAAGATAAACAGCAATGAGAAATGAAGCTGTACCAGTGCAAGAAAAGAGAAAACAGTGGAATTACATCCTTAGCAAGCAGGGCAGAGACAAGTGATGGCTGATGCTGGGTGACAGGGGATCACAGATCAACCTGCCCCCGTTTCCAGGAATACTCAGAGTTTTATGTATAATAAAAGTCCAGGACTATAACTCTAAAGCTGGGCTAAACCAGCTGCTTTCTGTAGCCTTTTTGTGTCTCAGTTTCCCCACCTGTAAAGTTGGACAATAGTATTTTCCTCCCAAAAGAGCCGCCAGTGCTGGCTGGAAGCTGCTCTGTGTTACAGCACTGAGGAAACAGTGGCTATTATTAATCATGCCTCGTATTTTTTTCATAACCTTCTGCATAACTAAATTTTGTTTGTTTTGATTTTTAAAACTTGGAATCGACGGCTGGAACCAAATTATAGCTGGAAGCTGAGAGCTATAAGAAAAGACATCCAAATGCTGCTCAGTTTGCTCTGTAAAGGACAGAACTGCTGAGGCTGCATCACTTGTGGCTCCTGCGCCCGGTGCCAGCATACAGAATTCCCTCCTTACAGCTTTTCCATAGCACGTGCCAAGTATCCAGCTCTTCAGTCTGTTATAAATCATTCCTAATTCTGTAACTGCTTTGCTAGTTATTATAGGCAGACTCTGGTTGATCCTTCGGTGGTTTTCCTTTACGCACATTTTCAGTGGGCTCTTTTATTGTTGATTCTATTTTCCAGTTCCTTGTTCCCTTTTCCCAGTTCTAGCAGGCCCCATGGCTCCAGCCCAGTGTTTTCCCTGCAAGAGACAAGGCAGAGCCCCCTCTGCATTTGGGGCTGCTTTTCCATCAAGAGCTGTCAGGGGAAGGCTGGCTTGCAGGCACGGGAGGCAAACGTGTAAGGTCATGCAGGCAGGGATGTGCTCTGAATCACTCTCACCGCGCTGGGAGCTGCGTTCGGGGCTGCATTTGGAAATGGTGGCAGGCAGACAGTTAAGCACAGCTTGCAGCATGGCAGTGCCATTCCCTGCCCACCCAGGGATGCCTCTGCACAGGCAAACAGTCGAAACAGTCGTGCCTGGCTTGTTGGCACGTGCTCAGCCTGCAGCCAGACCGGTTGGTGCTGCTGAGGAGCTCAGGAGAGCTGCTGTGTGGTCCCTCTCCCCCACGCGTCCTGCGCCTCCCTCCAGTGCAGCACCAGCACGCCTGGCTGCTCAGGGCTCCAGCACTGTGCTCTGCTCCCCTTCTTCCCCTTCCCTAGGGATGCGTGTTCACGTCTCTAAATTGCACTTGTGAAAATGCACCTGGGGATTCAGGCACTGGGAAGGGCCCTACCCTGGGTTAGGTGTGATTTTGGATGAGAATTAGGGATCCTCTCTCTTGGTGGCAAGTAAGATCCAGATCCCTCCTATACCACTTTGGAAGGACACAACTGACACGAAGCTCAGGTTGTTGCTTAGTTCCTGTAGCTTCAACTCAAATTCAGACCTTAAGAGCCATAAACCAGGGCTCTTTATTTGTGAAAAATGGATAAAGCTTTGAGGGGTTTGAGAGTTTGACTTTGACCTGCTTTTGTTTTTCAAACTTGCAGTTAGATTCTGAAGTGCTTAGCTGGCAGTTCTGAAAGCAGCTCAGGGATTTTACAATGATTCGTGGAGGGGGGCGGGGGATGTATTCATGTGGGTCAGCTCACGAGCCACCTTGAAGAGTTTTGTTTTCAGAAACTGGAGCTATTGAAAATGGAAAACACTTCTGACCTTTCATTCAGACTTCCCTTACATTCAGGATTTTTCCTTCTATTGAATGGGCATTGACCACTGCCTTTAATTTTTATTTTGCTGTCTGTTAATGCCCTCTTCAACTTTAATTTCAGGTTGAAGTATTCTCTTCCCTAACCATTCTGTGAAAATGGCCATCTGATTCACCTTGTAGTTGAGCAGATGTTATCTTGTTTGGTAATGAAATTCTGCCCTGAGTAATTGGACAGTCTTCCTGGTTCCTCATAATTAAGGCAGAAGAAAAGAACAAAACCTGCTGATTTGATACGAGTAATTGCTTCGTGAAGTTATTTGCTTCCTTACCCTAACCATCAGCCCAACGACAGCAGCCTGACCATCAGAGCTTGTATGATGATCCTTTAGTGCTGTGGGTTTTTGATGCTTCATTGTCAGATGGAATCACAGGGAAAAAAGTTAGGAAGCACACAGCTAAATTATTTACCTCTTAACCACGTGCACTTAAGACCACAGAGAGCCTGGCTGTGCTGTGTCCTAACCAAATGAATCAACCTCTGGAAAAAGCAGAGAGAGAGAGTGTACGAGGCTTTAGGTCACCACAGCTGCCTGGCCTCCTGCATCTGAGCATTGTGGATTGATGCTGACAGGCTGAACATCTGTGTTTTCCTGCTGTGGAGCAAGAAGGGGAGAGAGTTCCATGAAATCCTGGCCACTGGCAAAAAAGTGTGGCTCAGGACTGGACTATGGCAAGTTTTAGCAGTGGTGGTGGTTTATGCCATTGCAGTTGTTTGTGTTTAGCCATCCTGGGTTTGGCAGTCAGGTTTGCACAGACATTTGGGACACAGGGACCTACAGGTGGCCACGCTGTCCCCAGGGACACTGAGGACAGGCAAACAGGCCTGATCACATGTTAAGTTACACAGATTTAACTGAGATCTCAGCCTTGAATTCAAGTAGGAGATTATTCCCCATCCCTGGGGACCTGAGCCGCTCTCACTCACATCCCACCACCCCATCTCCATGGTTCAGTGGGTTTGGTACTCATGAATAACAGGTCACCCCAAATGTGCTTCATAAACCCCTCTGGTTTCCTAATTGAGAGAAGCACCCCAAATGTGCTTCATAAACCCCCCTGGTTTCCTAATTGAGAGTCAGGCTGCTGCATCAGAGCAGCCACAGGATTCATATGTGCCTACAGATGAAGTCAGGGCTTGGAGGCTCCTTGGATGTGAATTCCACTGAATTATCCCTAAGTGCTGCAGAAAGCAGTTCCAGGTCACTGCCAATCAGTCCTGCAGACCTCTGCATGAACAGCCTGTATGATCCAGGAATGCTATCAGGGACTTTGATCATTGAACTGATTCCTATCTCCCTCTCCAAGATCTGGGCAGGTATGTTTTTATAAGGCTCCACTGAGCTTGGAGCAGCCAACATTCCTGCAGCTGAAAAGTTAGGCAGTAACAAGTTAGACAGCCCAGAATTTTAATCCCAGTTTGGATAACCCTTTCTCAGAGCTGTTAAAAGTCAAAATATGTGTTTGCTTTTTTTAATAACTAGATGAGGAAAATGAATGCACGTAAGCAGTGCACTGTATGGATTAACTGACTGGCACAAGTGGTGCATTGTGTGAGTGAATGCTCTGTTAGGGCTGCAGGGGAAAGGGAGAGCCATCAGAGGTGCCATGAGAGTTTCATTTCCTCGAGAAGGTGGCAGAGAGAAGGGCAGATTCTGCCAGTCTCCAATGCTGGTTGTCAAGCTTTTGTGCTTTCTCACAAGCATCTCGCTGTCCTGGGCACCAGCAATGGGAATTGGGCACGGACAATGGGAATTGTGCCCTACAAAGGGCACAGAGCATGGGCTGAGCTGTGTCACCAGCAGCCAGTCTGCTGGCACAGAGCTCCTCCAGTGGAACTGAGCAGATCCAGTGGGATGACTGAACTCCTGGCCCTTTCCTGCTCGCTCAGTGAATCCCAGCTTTTGGATTCTGGGGGTGAGTCAGGTCCCACTGCCCATGCAGCAGTGCCCAAAGCCCTCCTTGGTACCTGCCAGGGCAGGCCTGTCTTGGTCAAAACCCACAAGGTCTCAACTCCTGTGTGGTGGTTTCCTGCCTCCCTTCCCTTGAATCCAGGGGCTCTCCACGCTGGGTTTTGCAGGGATCCCCAAGGCCAGGCTGCAGTGCCACCGTTCCCTCCTGCTCAGTTTGGCAGCTGCCTGCCAGCACTGGGCCCTGGGCTGCTGGGGCAGAGCAGGATGGAAAAGTCCTCTGCATCTCCTCTCCAGCATCATAGCCACCAAAGAGTGCCTGGTCAGGAAAGGAGCCTGGAGGGTCAAATGTAAAAGAAACAGAGCTGGAGAGGGAGATGGGGGGGGATTTAGGGTCCTGACACCTGAGGTTCTACCCCTGTATCAGTCCAAGATGCTGATCTTGGTCTCAGATCCTCAGGTCTGCTCTGCTGCACATGGGCAGGCCTTTGCAGTGTAAATTCCTGCTTCTCCTTGTTGTTGGACTCCCAGGGAGTTCTGTTCTCTCCTTAACAGCAACTTTTACCTACCAGTCAATACCTCGGAACCCCAGGGCAGCACTGAGCCTCACCACACCTCTCCCTGGGAAAACTCCATCTTCCTCCCCTTTTGCAAGAGAAGCTCGGGTCCGAGAGATTGAATGAGTCAGTCAGAGAGGCAGTGACACAGCTCAGCATTCCCGGATGTCTTGCTTTGTGCGAGTCCTTGTAATCAGGATTTTTTCCTTTTGTTATTTGTACCCTTTCCTCCTCACTCCAATACGCATTTCTGGGTGCTGCTGCCTCTGCTGTTCTCTCTCTCCCTCTGACCCTTTCCTGGGCCTCTGGCTCCAAAGCCTCAGCCCACGGTGTGGAGCTGGCGGTGCTTGCCTCTCCCTCCTCTGGTCACTGCGATGTTTAGTTTGGGAGATTGTGTTTCTCCATGCAGGACCCCCCCATGCTGGGGAACGCGGTTCCCTGGAGGGGGATGCTGGGGGAGAGGCAGCACAGACCCCTTGCAGCCAATGCTTTTCATGCCTGCAACAACTCTAACACACGTGTTGTGGGAAGAACCAGCTGCTGAGGGCACCACAGCTGGGCCAGGCTCAGCAGCTGCTGCTGCAGGAGGTGCAACATCTGCAGCCCCAGTGGCTGCAGGTGCCACCGGGCTCAGAGCAGCCTGCCCCGGCTCATCCCTCCAAAGGTCACTGCTGTGGGTGTGGAGCTGGGCACCCCAAGGTGGGGACAAGAGAGGCTGACACAGCCTCTCTGAAGAGTGGCCAGCTCTGTGCCTCTGCCAGCACTGCGCTGGCACCCCGCTGCCAGGGTGGGATGTGTTTGGCAGGGGGATGTTCCGGGCTGGGGCAGGACGGGTGTGGATGCCAGGGCTGGATGTGTGAGGCTTGCACGGTGCCTGCCAGAGCTGCAGCCAGGCCGAGCCAGCAGTCCAAACCCCTCACTTTCAGGAACAGCAAATTCCCTCACTGACTTATGAAAGAGCAGCAGGAAAAAGAAAGCTCTAAATGACTTACCTATTCGAAGCCTGTGGGCTCTGCATGGTATTAAACATTAACCTGCCCTTCTGAGCCAAGTGACTGATTCTCTGGGCAATTCTGAGGCCGGGCAGGCAAAGAAAAGGATTCTTTGTCAGAGAGTATTTCAGAAAATTATCCCTTCGGCCATTTTCAGTCTCATCGTGTTTGTTTGGCCCTGCAGTAGGACGCCTGCCCCACGATTTGCTGTTTGTGTTTGTGCAGTGGAGCCGATCAAACGGCCACGACTCTGAAGGAGCTGCTCCCACCACGCTGCTCCCCAGCAGCCCTGGGACGATGGCACGGGCACCCTTTGCTCGGGTAATCACACCAGTATGGGACTGGACACTGACTCACACACCTGTGCACGTGTAATTGCACGCTAAAGCAGGCACAGGTGAACGTGTCCCCGTATCCAAGAAGGGAAAGCTGCCTTTTGAGCTCCTGTGAGGTGTATCCCTGTGAGTGCTGAGTGTCAAGCAGTCGTCCCCATCAGAGAGCAGGCAGGAGCAGAACAGTGGGATCGGTGACCAGCAGCAGTCTGCTCCTGCCTTTGCCCGTACTTGGTGTACGAGGTGAGGAAAGTCGTTGCACTGTTGTTTTTCCTCCATGAATTGTGACTAATGATTTCAAAAGCACCTGTGGAAAAGGTAATATATCATTACTATTGCCTTAAATGTGTGCTTGATTAAGCAACAAACCTTTGGCGGTTCAAGAGGTTTTTTGGATGGAAATTTTGTTGATGACAGTTTTTGCAAACATCTCGCCCCGGGAGACCCCAGCACTAGAGCAATGGAGTTCTGTCCTGCAGCCCTGGGTCGTTGTTGTTGCTGCAATCCTGGGAATGTGGAGTGCTCCTGGGCTGTTCCAGTGCAAAGTCTGGCTGCTTAGCACTGAATCCCCCAGTGACTTCAGCCAGCTCTTCCAGTTTTGCACTAAAGCTGGAGGGAGACTCAGACAATCCTTTTTCTCAGATCTGTTACAGAGGGGATAATCTATGGCTAAGAGATGGTAAGAAATGCTGGTAGGATCATATCCTCTTAATCAGGCTCATCTACTGCCTTTCTCTGCCCCTGTGCAATGCCAGGGCTAGGGCTGGGGACAGAAAACTTTTTTCCCTACTGTGGAAGAGTCTGAAACCAAGCAGAAAGCCCTTCCTGTGGAATCCATGCCTTAGAGCTGATGGAATTCTCTCATGCGAACCAGACTTGTGCTCTGCCCCTTTGTGTGTGGGTGACCCACCTGAGGGGCTGTGGGAATCTTCCCAGAGAACAACCTGGCCCTTCCTCCAGCAGCTCAGACTCCTGCGCTTCCCTGTGCCCTTAGAGCCAATTAAGAGTAGTTATGACTTTCTTCCTGTCTGTGTTTGTAATGCCACTCAATTCATTGTGTAATTAATTGCCCAGCCTGCGTCTCGCAGGGGAGGGATGTGTGTTTGCCCTCCTGGCACGTAGGGAATAGTAAAATCCTCTTCCCCACAGCTGGGGCGATGTTTGGGGGTCATTTCTGGGCTCCGTGGCTTTCTGTCCCCCACGCAGCAGCGAGTAAGTGAGGCGTGAGCCCGCACAAACGTTTTGCTCGGTTTGCAGCCTTGGACGAGCCCTGGACGAGTGGGTTTGGAGAGGAAAGAGGCGCTTTCACGGGTCACTAATGCACTTTGAACTGAGACGGGAGAGCGGCGCTGACCTGAGCTGCTCCAGCAGCCAAGGGCTGAATCAAATCCATGGGGTGCGCCGGGCTGGAGGCGTGAAATTCCATCTCTTCCCTTGGCTGCAGCGGCTAAATGCACTGGGATTTCCAGGGCGGGGAGCTGGCAGGGCCGAGCCCCGGGGATGATTTGCGTGCCGCGGGGGTAAGGTGCAGCCGCGGGGGAGGCTGAGCCCCGCTCTTCCCCTGCCCGTGCCGGGAGACTTGGAACAGCCCGCACCGGTGTGTGCGGCTGGGAAAGGTGTGTGCTAACAACTGGGAGCGCTGGGCTGCCCCTCGGCCGGAGCCACGCGCGGATGTGGTGGCACCGTGCGCGTCCCCTCCCCGGCCCTGCCTACAAAAGGATCCTGGCGAGCCCGGCACCGCGCACCCCACCCGGCCTCGCCCCTGCTCCCATGTCACAGCCCGGAGCGACGGCATGAAGAAATCCTCGTATTCAGGTGAGCCTCCCTGTCCTCTCGCCTCTCCCTTTATGTCTGTACTGGGAAAAGAAAAACGTTAAAAAACTCCGAAGCACGACGTGCACAAGCCCTGCTGGCTGCGAGCGCTCTGCGGAGGAGTGAGCAGCTGTTTCACTGTGTACAAACAAGTGGAAAAGGCTTAAAAAGCAAAGCAAACGCGGCGAGGCAGCTTGTTCCAGGCAGAAGCCGGCACTGGGGGCGCGGACCTTGTTAGCAGAAGGCACCTGTGCCAGCACGGGGTGAGATCCAGCGCCGAGTGGCAGCGTGGCATCGGACCAGGACGGCCGGAGCTCTGTGTGTGTGTGTGTGACACGGGCTGCAGGCATTTCCAAACGGGGTTTAAGAGATGGCATGGGGCCTCCCTAAGAGATGGAGGACTCTATATTCTCCCTTCTCCCCCTCCTGGCTTTGCCAGTCTTGCCCTGTGGGGTGAGGGCATTGTGCCCTCTGCTCATGCAGGCTCCTTCCTCCCCGGCTAACACAGAGTGTGCAGCCATGCCTGGTGTCATTCCTCTGAAATCCTGCCCCAGGAAGTGACTGGTGCACCACAGAGTGGACACGTCTCCTCTAAGAGGTGCCCTGCTCACCTCGCAGAGCTCAGGTGCCTCTGGAAGCTCTTCCAGCTGATGGACTTTGCTCTGCAGCTGATTTCTGCTCTGCTCCAGGCACCAGCCTGTGGCTCCGTGCTCTGCAAGCCAAGTTCTGCCCTGGCTTCTCCCTGGCCACTGCAGGGACGTGGTGTCATCATGCCAGGCTCCTCCTGAAGCTCCAAGTCACTGGTCTGGCCACCCCTCAGGGGTGCTGGTGGCAGCTGCCAGTCTCTTGAGCCACATCATGGCCACAGGACTCTGCCTGAGCTCATGAGCCACAGGAGCTGCGGGTTTGGCTTCACTCAGAAAATTCACTCTGTGATGCTGCTGCCTGTTTATTGTTAATTAGCAACGTTTCTCTCTTGCACATTTTTCTTCTCTCATTAGTGTTGCTAAATGGGCTGCCGGGAGGGTTTATTAGGGCTTGTATGCCAGGAACCTGAGACAGTCTGAGTGTGATGATTAGCATGTTGTAATGGATTAAATTGGGTATTAATGGTTGTGCACTGTGTGTGGGGAAACCTGTTATTCGTTGTGGCCTCCTGAGGTGGTTGGAGCAGCCCTGGAGCAGGGAGGAGCAGTGCAGGGCTAGGTCTGGATACAGGTGGCTGTCATACAGAAAAGCTGCCAGCTCTGTGACCTGCTGTTGTGACTTCCTGCAGACGAGGCCAAGGGTGTTTAGCTGCTTTGCTTGTTTGGGGTGGGTTGTGCTGGAGTGGAGCTGGGGCACTGCAAAGCCCCTGATGTGCCTTTGGCTGGTGCCCAAACCCTCCTAGACTCAGTGGTACAGCTGAGCTGACTTCTGGGCAGTACCGTAGTTTCAAAGGGACTGTGTTTGTATTTTGGAAACACTGCTTTCAGATTTCCCTGGGTGCCAGTGCAGCTATTTAAACAAAAAGAACAGAAGAGCTGCCATGCCCAGAATACACTACTGGGAAGCAACAGGACAATTGCACTCTTTACAAACACCTCCCACCTTGCAAAGAGCACAGGCAGCGCTGCTGAGCTGCTCTGGGTTGCAAATGCTGCTCTTTGGGCGCTGCAGCTCCGGCCGTGCTGCGCTGGGGCCGTGCCTCTCCCTGATTTATTGGGCAAAAGGTGAATGAAGGTGGAGGAATCACCCATGGTGCTGGGGAGGCCACCTTGGAGAGCTGCCACCTCTGCAGCTGGTGTGTTCACAAAGCCCTCCGTGGCTGGTGTGTTCACAAATCAGGGCACAGCAATGGTCACTCGCTTTGGGGAATTTCACTGGGAACTCAGATTGCTTCTCCAAGACATGAGATGTACAGAGTGCTGCAGAGCCTCTGGGCTCTCTGCTGTCTGTCAGAGGAGCTGCTGAGGTGACCAAGTGACTTCTCAGCTGCAAAAGTTGATGCTGACAGCCCCTGGCAGGCTGGAAATGCGGTGCCTGGTTGAGAAACTCCTGAAAATGATGGCAAAGGAAAAAAATGAACATCTAAAGACTTTCTGAGGCTAAGGAACATCCCTCTCTGGCCTGATTTGTCCCTCTCTGGTGTATTTTGGATCTCTTTTGTGTGCTGGGTCCCCCTGAAGCCAGCTGGAGGATCTTTCTTGACTTCCCAGGGCTGAACCTCCAGGTCCATCCTCCTCCTTGGGCACAGCAGTGCTCTCCTGTTGCCGGGCTGTTCCCCGCCCCAGGCAAGATTTACCTTCCCTAAAGCACTTCAGGGGCGATCTCAACCCATCTGCTGCGACTTATGAGCACACACCACGTAGGTGGGGTTGGGATGAAGAGTTTACCTTGGGGTGCCTCAGCTCTGAGGAGCAGAGAGGCTCAGTCCGACCTTTGTGCCGTAGCTGCGGGCACGTGCGGCTCATCCCGGGCAGTGCTTTTGTTCCTGGAACTCCTGGCAGCAGCAGCAGGAGGAGGGGGAGAGCGTGAAACAGGGATTTTACACAGCAATAATTTCTACTGAAGCCAGCTCTTACATGTGTGCCTTGGGGATGTCTGTTATTTCAGTTGCTAAAGGCAAACTTGCCCTGGAATACGACTTTTTAAGGATTTTTTTGATTCTCGCTTTCCATTACTCAAGCCCAATTGCATCGCCAAAGAAGCAATAGGCAGGATTTGTGATAAATGACACGACAATTTATAGGTATTTTCAAGGATAGTGTAAATGGTTTTGGCCAAGGGTGGTTTCGGTTTCAGGTTTATGTAAGATGCTGGCACTCACTAAAACAGGGATCACCAGAATTACAGTACCTCCAGAATTACTCGTAGTGGTTTTGTGTCACCCACCCTTACCTGAACTGCAGACTCCTAATTTATTGCTTAGGCACTTAGGGAGAAATAACTCTTCATATACGAGCTAAAGCTATAGGAAAAATTGCAGAAATAACTGCAAAAGCTGTGATTCCATCACTGAATGAGGATTTTCCCATATTGTGACTCGTAAAATGATTCCCTATAAAACATGGGAAATAGAATATAAGTCAAATTGCATTTGCTGGTGTGCTGTCTAGAGAATTTGTGGCTGTCTCATCCCTGGAAGTGCTCAAGGCGGGTTAGATGGGACTCTGAGTAACCCAGTGAGCTGGAAAGTGTCCTGCCTGTGGCAGAGGCTTGGAATTAGATGGCCTTTGAGGCCCCTTCCAACCCAAACCATTCTGTGATCCCATCTCAGCTGGGAAGCTTTGGGGAGGCAGCTCTGTCCTCTAATTTTTGGTTTGCGGTGTCCCAGGGCCCCCTCCTGCCCCAGACCTGTCACGTCCTTGGAGCTGACACCGCGTGGCTCCTGCAGATGCTGTGTCCCTGTGGATCTGCGCCGAGGCAGCAGCAGGTACAGCAGCAGGTACAGCAGCAGGTACAGCAGCAGGTACAGCTGGGAGGGGTTTGTGCCCCCCCAAAGGGCTCTGCTTTGTGCTCCAGTGCATCCAGGGAGGGAAGAGGAGAACGGGAGCTCTTGCTGGGCTGGGCAAGAGCTGTGGCAGCACGGGGACAAGTGCCACAGTGTGTCCTCATCCAGCACAGAGTGAGGGAGCTCATCAAAGCGCAGTGGCTCGGACTTGGCCCTCCCCAAACCATCATCGAGGGCTGTGACTGAACCAGCACTGTCTGTTGAGGGGTCCGGGTCCATATCTGGCTGTAGCTGCTCTAAAACGGGCTGGAAAAACCGAGACTGGATCTTTTTCAGGCCGATGCTGCGCGAGAGAGACCCGGTGTGATTCCCCCAAAGAGTTTTAACCACCCTGCCATAAAAGCTGCTGGGTGGGGCAGGGATGACCCGGTGTCTGCAGAGCCCATTGTCTGCTCCTGAAGCCGACCCCATCTCCCGTCACTGAACTGGCACCATCTGTGTCTGAGCTGGGGTAAAGTGAAGAGAGTTGTTCACACCTGATTTTTTCTATTTTTTTTTCTCTAGTTCACTGGCCGAACTGCAATATCAAGGAAAAAAATACTGCTTGGATGCAACAAAAACATTCATTTAATTTTAGATTGTCACTTGCAACAGAAGTTCAAAATAGTTTGTTTTGAAATACATTTTAAAAAAAGAAAAGCCGTTGTTTTTCAGCTCAAACTCTCAGCTAGCTCTTACTCCCCAAAACTTGCTATGCTGGGCCAGTGAGAGTGAGTGGGATGTGAAAGGGAAGAAAGGGATGAGGAGAGAGTTTTGGAGCCCAGGATTAGAGGGAAGGGAAGGATGGTGGTGCTGGCAATGCCATCCTGGAGTGTGATGCCCCAGGAACACCCGTCCTTTGCCTGAGGCTGTGGAAGGTGTTCTTGGTGCGGGTTTATGTTGGTGTTGTGTTACCTGGTGTTGCTGAAACAGCAGGAAGGAAAATAACAAGGACTACAAAGTGAGCTTGTTTTTTGATAATCCCAGAACAGCAGGAGGCTTCTGCACAGACAAAGGGTTTTGCATTATTTTCAGGATGCTGAAAGCTCTGCAGGTTGGCTGGGTCAGCTGCCAGGAATGATCTGCATCATTCAGATCCGTGTGAAAGCTAGTTGATACCAAACATCCACGGCTCCCTGTCCTTGCTTTAAGCCCCACAGAAAAGAACAAAAAAATGCTGTTCCTGCATGGCAAACACTTGCTCACTTTTGGACAGCCACATCTCCAACTTGTCCATACCCATCTCTCGCATTTTTGAGCCAGTGAGGAGCAGCCACAGTGCCTGCTTACATTCACAACATTCACACATTTCTCTGGTGGGTTTTCTTCCCCAGCTCCCTTCATTTATTTACTTTTTTTGACCGCTTGATCCATCACATCCTGCTGTTCCCTGCTCTGCCACTTCCCCATTGCCGCACATGTGGGACAGTGAATTTTGATGATCCCGCTACCTGGCACCCCGTGATTGTTGTTTGAGCTGTAGCAACACTCAAAGACACCCAGAGAGAGTGAGTACCTTTGTCCAGAGTGCTGGGGGATCCAGAGGAAAGCAAGCATGTCCTTCCCACCCCACATCCCTGGATTTCTCGATGACTGGTGTGTGGCAGAGGCAAAGGCCATAGGAGAGCAGGGCAGTGCTGCAGACCGTGCTCCCACACCAACACTGTGACCAAGAGGCAGCATTGCCCAGGTCTGCGCTGTGTAGTTAATACCTAAAACAATTAACCATTCTTCTGAGTGCTTTTAAAAGGAAAAAGTCGTATTCTTCAGAGAATTAGATTTCTAATACGCCTGTCCTCTCTTGTGGCGGTAAAGCCTGTAATTTTCTTGAGTGTTACAGATTGTTGGAGTCTCTGTTGGATGAAAGCACCTTGATCCCTGGACAGGCTGTTCTCAGCTGCCTTCAGGCAGTCACAGTCGGTTTCTGTGGCTTAGCAGATATCGAGAGCTGTTGATGGCACTTGGCAGCAGTCCTGGCAAACTTTCCTCAGTGCTTCCTTGCTGCAAAACCCGAGGTGGGCCCGCGAGAAGTCCAATCAAAAGGCACAATTGTTTTATTTTACTCCCGTGCTGACAGAATATATTGCTGTAGATGTAAATGCAATGTGCCATCACATGTTGCTGATGGCTCGTGATGATTGATGGAACCTTGTTATGAAAAAGCCTCCCATGGCAGCGGTGTGCTGTGCCAGGGTGGCCAGATCGGGGGGTGTGATGGGTTTGGTCGGGTGTTCTGCTGTTTCCAGGCTTGGTGGCATGTGTGGGCAGGGGTAGAGCTTTGCTCCAGGTAGGAAAAACATCCCAACATCTGTTAGAAAATAGTTTGGAGAAGCAAGGAAATCCAGCCTGTGGAGAAAGACAAATAACAAACCGCAACACGCAGGCATTGCAGAACGTCATGAAAGGCTCTGTGGGGCCCAGTGGGGTGATTTCTGCTTCCCCAAAATACCCATCCTCTTCCTGTGCTGAGCAAGGAGAAGAGGTGGCACATGGGATAGGGAGATGCTGCAGGGACATCCCAAAAGGCAGCGCTGACAGCGAGTGGGGTGCTTCGCGGGAGGCCAACCTGTTCCTCTTAGACGAGGGGTGTCTCGGGGTTTGCTGCACAAGGCGTGATCCAAATCCAAGGAAAGGTCTGTGAAAGAGGAGAGGGCTTTGTATTGCAGCGGTTTGTGAGGATTTAACCGCTGGGACAGCTGTGTGAGGCCAGGGAGCTCACAAAAAGCAGGCAGAGGTGACCTGCAGGAGACACTTGTCCCTTGGGGTGACGCCAGCTGGCCGTGCCAGTGCGTTTGACACCACATCAGGGAGTTCCCCTTCCTGCCAGGTCCTGGCATCCTCAGGAAGAGCAGCTGTGCTCGTGCAGCCCTCGCTCCCTCCGGAATCACACAAGCAGCGGTGTGGTGGGAGAGGCAGGACAGCCGCTGGTGAGTCAGCCCGTTCCCACAGTGGCCTCAGTGAGTGGCTGGTGACAAGGACGGCTCAAGGCACCCTTTCGAGGTCTGTGTTCCACAGGGGGACTCGCAGCTGCCTGGGGAGCCGCTTCCTGCTGCGCCACTCGCTGCTCAGGTGAGCTTCTCCCAGGCTCAGAGGGATCCAGGTCTCCCTAGGGCAGGGGTTGGCATCCATGGGGGATGGCACCAGAGCTTGGGAAAGGAAAGGTTTTGTCCAGTGCTGCGACACTTGTGAGAGCAGCTGGCTGTGCTGGGCAGGAAGGGGCTCGTTGGGAGGTTCTCACCTGAGTTTCAACACTGATCACAGCACTGCACGCTCTGAAGCAAAATATCATTTATTGCCATGACCTGAACTTCTCATTCCAGGTTCAAATCTGGTGCCCAGAGCATGTCACTGTCCCCTCCATTTCCCTCAAACACTGTGCTCATTGGGAGGTTCTCACCTGAGTTTCAACACTGATCACAGCACTGCACGCTCTGAAGCAAAATATCATTTATTGCCATGACCTGAACTTCTCATTCCAGGTTCAAATCTGGTGCCCAGAGCATGTCACTGTCCCCTCCATTTCCCTCAAACGCTGTGCTGCCTTCATTGCTGCTGGGTCAAGCAGATGGAAGTTAAACTAGAGGGATGATTGCAAGTTGGAACTAGCAGCAAAAGGGTTTTTTCCTTCCCTTTGTCCATGCCAGATGAGTATTATTTACAGGAAACACTTTGTACAGCTTTGAGATTTGTTTAGAGAAGGAGTGTAGGGGAGGAGACAGCTAAAGGCAGAATGGAAATGAAAAAGGTCACAGTAATTCTAAAGAAAATCCATAATTTCCTGGAGTGGGAGGACTGCTATTCTGGGGACTGAGGGAATAGCGGAGCTTGGGCTCCAGCTCCCGGGGGAGAGAGTGCTGAGGGATGAAGTGGCTCCCCTTGGGAAGGGACGAGGCCTCATGGGGCCGAGCCCAGAGCAGCTGCTGGGGACAGAGGGTCCCTGACCCTCCGTTGTTCCCTCAGCTGGTGCAGAGTCACGTCCTCGTCCCTCGCAGGCCGTGCTGGCGATGCCAGGGAATCTGGGAACACTCGGACGTGGGGAGCCAGCCGGAGCCCTCGGGAGCAGCCCCCGGGGCTGTGTTTGCTTTGGCCTGATGTTATCCAGGGAAATGGGGGTTGCCTACAGCTTTGTATAATGGAGAGAATAAACAAAGGAAGCGAGGACGAGATGCCCTCAGCTGCTGCTGCTGCTGCGGGGTGACTCAGTGCTGAGCTGGGAGTGCCTGGGCACGTACGGAGCAGAGCTGAGGAGAGCAGATCTGGAGCAGGACAAGTCAGGACAGGGGACTTGCACAGGACAGCCCGGGGAGGTGGCAGGGGGTTGTAGCAGGGAGTCAAGGAGGCTGGAGGAGCCTGCAGGAAAGGCTGCAGAAGAGCAAGTGTCAACCACCCTGGCTGTCACCCTCCCTGGCTGGCGGGAGCCCCCAGTCTGCCCAGGTCTCTGATGGGGGACTCAGCCACCAGCACCCTAGAAAGGCTTTGCTCTCCTCATTTTCAATTTCCATCATTCTCCCAAGACGACTTTCAATTAACTTTTAAGCTTAAAAGCAAAATCTAGGTACATTTTAATCAGTAGGAATGAGGATGGAACATCGTTCTTTGCCAGCGTGGAATTTAATTTGAAGCATTGAAAGTTGATGATGTCGCCAGTCCAAGCCTAATTCTCCTTGTCCTCTTTGCTTTGGGGAAGGTTTTCAGGCTCACTGATTTTCAGTGTTCTACTGATAGAAGTCACATGTGCTGCAGTGTCCTTATCTGAGGTCAGTTGCTAAAAACACTGTGAAATCCTTAAATTCAGACCTTTTTCATTTGTTCTTGCAGCCCATTCTGCCACATGAAGGGCTTTTTCCCCTCTGGTGTCCTGCCTTCACGCGTTTTAGAGCATGTTTTGTAAAACTGGTTATAATGCTGAGAAATGTGGGTTTGAGTTGTGCCCAAACTGTACCAGAACCACCACACCATGGGGTTTCAAGTGCTTGTTTTTTTAATTTATTGGTTATTTTTGGTTTTTGGCAGGTAAGTTACAACTCTCAGAGCTGTTGAGTATCTGCTGAACAGCTCAGACACAACCTGAAGGACTGCCGTTACTGCAGCTAATTACCCTTTGACATTAATTTCCATTCAGCCCCATCTGCATCTGTAAACGCTTTCCCAAATTGCTGTTCTGACAAGTGAGATGCCCCAGTTGTGGAGTCCCGCATCTGAGAGCTCAGGAAGGCTCTCGGTGCTGTGGCTTGTTGGGGATGTCGTGGCTTGGGTGGTCTCCTCGTCCTGCTTGGCAGCTGGAGCAAGAGGCTGTGAGTTATTCCCCGTGGCGGGTTTTTGTCAGATAAACCTCCCAGCAGTGACGTGAAATGGTCTGACAGCTGATTCCTGCAGTTGGTGTTGGGAGCAGTGAGTTAATCCAGGGAAGGATGAGCTCAGCCCTTGGGAGTTTGATCCATCTGTGGAGGTTTCAGAGCTTCCTCTGTGGCAGAGCTGCTCTGCATGGTTCTTCGTGGACCAGGCACTCTCCAGGAAATCCTCATCATGCATCACTGTTTTAAAATACATCTCAGGCCTTTTGGACCGTGCACATGGTGAGGAGAGGAGAGAAGGGTGTCTGTGGTTGTGTGGTTGTTCTGTGTTTGGCTTCATTTTTAGAGCTCATGGTGGGACAAGGGAGAGTCCTGTACTTGAGCTGTGGTGGACAGGGAATAGTACAAAGATGTTTCATAACACGTGTATGGGTTAATGTCCAGGTCTTACTGAGCCTTTCATCTCCTCAGGGAATGGGATCTCCGTATGGGAATGGACATGAGGCAGAAAAGCCTCCCATGTCAATGTGCTGGGTGCTTATTTTTGCAGGGTTTTGCATTAAACCCTTGCACAGGCTGTGCCTCTTCCTTGGTGGATGATTGTAGGGCTGCTGTTGGCAGAGGTCATAACACGGGAGAAAGATCTGGAAGACTGGTACAGGGCATAGTCACACAGCTCCTGCTGAGCCAGGAGCAAAACCTCACCTTAGTCCCGCGTAAAAATAAGCAGTGTCCTTGTTCCTAGCCCCGTGGCAGGATTTCTGTGTCCAGAGCCCCTCCAAGTGATGGGCAGGCTGCTCCTGGGAGGCACACGGGGCTGAGAGCTGTTTCCCACAGGTCAGGTGTAGGGGAGCGTGGGTCAGTGGGTGGGAGAACAGAAGCTGTGCTGGCAGAGATGTCCCCAGGCACCCACGAGCCGCGGCTTTTCTGCTCCCTCCTCACCCCCTCCTCTCTGCCGGCTGGGGGCTGCCCAAACAGGCCCTGCTCTCCCCAGGGCTGTTCACGCTCTCCTGCCTCCCATCTGGAGAGGACCTTGTTTGGATTTCTAGGGGAGCACGGAGCCTGCCGGGGTGGGTTTGTTTGCGCTTCTCTCCGAGCAAACACCTGCCTGTCACGCGGGGCTGGCGCAGGTGGCACGCGGCACCTTGTCCCCTTCCAAGGGGCTCGGAGATCCGCTGCAAAACCCTGGCTCGTGCACACAGCCTGCAGGAGCTCCGGCTGCGCTCGGGGCAGGACGCGGGGCGTTTCCAGGAGGCTGCCCTGGCACTCCCCTGGCTGGAGCAGAGCCCTGCAGAGAGGAGCTGGTTCAGTGCAAACAAACCCTTGGACCGGGGCTGCTCTGCCTGGCACCTGGAGCCTCTCCGTCCCTGCTGGGGAGCCGGTGCACAGCAGGAGGGGTTTGCAAAGGGAGCAGTTCTAATGGAAGGCATCTCCTGGCGCTGAGCCTGGATGCTGCTGCTCGTCTCGTTTGCCCCGTTCTGACAGCCTGCCTCCCTCCCCTCGCTCTGCAGTCAGGTCCATCCCACGTTTGCAGGCACCTGCCTGGAGTACCTGTCACCCTGAGCTCTTCCTGCAGTTGGTGATGACACAGCCTGGCAATTCGGCCCATGTGGGATGTGAATCTCTTATAGGAACCTCCCACAACCACTGACTTGAATCCGAGTGTAAATTAGATCTTTGGGTTGGTCCTTGCCTGGTCACACCGTGTCCTGTTCGAGTTTTTTCACAGAATCATAGAACGTGCTTAGTTGGAAAGAGCCGAGCAGGATCATCGAGTGCAACTCCTGGCCCTGCACAGGACACCCCAAGAGTCCCACCATGTCCCTGAGAGCATTGTCCAAACGCTCCTTGAACTCAGACAGGCTCGGTGCTGTGATCACCTCCCTGAGGAGCCTGTACCAGTGCTCAGCCGCCTTCTGGGTGAAAAACTTTTTCCTCAAATCCAACCTAAACCTGCCCTGACTCAGCTCCACCCATTCCCTTGTCGTGTCACTTGTCACCAGAGTGAAGAGATTGGTACCTGCTCCTGGGCTGCCCCTCAGGAGGATGTCGAAGACCACAGTGAGGTCTCCCCTCAGTCTCCTCTGTTTGTTTGGTTGCTGTCCTTTTCTAGTTTATTTGGATTAGTTTGAACGTTAATCATCTCTAACACTTCATCCTCACTTGTGATCATCATCATCTTTAATAACCTCTCTTCCCATTTCTGGTGGTTAATGAATGGTGTATCCTTAGGTCAAAACACAGCTGGGAGGTCAGGCTTTGGATTAAAAACTGCCTTGACATAGCCCTGGAAGCATCCAAGCCCTGTTGCCTATAGATTATGGGCAAAATAAGACTATAAACCAAGTAGAGACCTCTGCTTTGGGGGCTTAACAGCCTCCTTTGCTTTTCAAATCATGTAATCATAATCTTTGCAAGATTAAGCACGGTTTCAGCTGCAGGGGATTTTTTTAATTAAATTGCACTTTCTCGTGGAATAAACTGATGGTGACAGATGCCCAGGAGCCCTGGAGGTCACTGCTTTGTTTATACACAGGGAACTTGGGGCATGAAGGGTGACAGTTGCCTCTGGAGAGGGGCACGGATGTCACCTTCCCATGGAGCACGGGTCTGTGTGGCAGTGACCTTCTCTGTGCTTGTATCACCTTGGCAGAGCCTGCAGAGGGGCTTTGGGCTCCTCCAGGGGATCCACTCTGGATAAATATGGCCTTTTGCCTGGGAAGGACAGGATTTTTTTGTCTCGGTTTGTGTGGCCAGCCTGGGGCACCATCAGGTGCCCTGAGCCCTGCTCCTTGTCAGGTGACTGCAAATAACCAAAGCGTTTCCTACTCTGGCAACTGTCATTCAGACATTGATCTTAAAGCTGAGAGAGCTGATATCCTGTATTACTGAAGGCTGAGGCCTGGAAAAAAACAAGATGGAATTTAATTTTGCCTATGCTGATCCATCTCAAAGCATCTCTGAATCAGAGCTGGTCCCTGCAGCCTCTCCCCAACCAGGGGCTCCCTGATGATTCACCCTATTTTCCCCCTCCATCTGGGCCTGGAGGTGACTCTGCTGCAGAGCCCAGCTCCTGGTGGCCGTGGCTCCCAGGTGCTGGTGGGGTGAGGAGCCAAACCCTCTGGGGACCTGTGGATATGATCTCAGGCAGTGGGCATCCTTCCTTCAGGCACTGAAGCAGGTGGCTGCCAGCTTGCAGCCTCTGACAAGCGTGCGGTGACTGCTTGGTGTGGCAGCAGGTTCCAAAAGCAGCAGCATCCCTCCTGCCCCTGACCTGCTCAGGGCACAGCTGGTTGTGGAGCAGCTGGGTCGTGCTAAGGACGGGCACTGTCACAAATCTGATGCCTCAGATGTGGTAAATACATTGAGTCTGTACCAGTGAACGTTCTTCTTTGGCTCCAAAACTGCTCACAGAGAGGTGCTGCAGCGGAGAGGAAGAGGGGTGCCAACAGGAAGCTTGCTGAGACAACACAGAAACATTTTCTACTCGTGATCTCAGCCTCTGGAGATAAGGCTGGAATTCTGACACCCCCCAGAGCATCCTCCCCTGGCCCCATGTCTGTCCTGCGGCTCCAGACAGGGGAAGGAGGTTCCTGCCTGGCGATGCTCCTGCCAGGGATCCAAAAGGTGGAGGTAGGTTTGGGCTGGAGGGATGTGGCAGTGCCACAGATCCCCTCTGGACAAGAGGTGTTGGAGTCCTCAGGCTGCAGAAGATGCCGTTCGTGGAAGGGCAGCTCATGTAATGAACTCCCACAGAGGTCATCAGAAGTGACCTGAGCCTCCAGACAGGGAAATACCTTTCAGGTCTGGCTGGCAGCAGGCTGTGCATGCCCCAGGGCAGGTTTCTCACCGTGTGGTTCATTCCTTATGGCACAAGGTGCCTGTTCAGGAGCTTCACCTGTTGGAATCTGTGCTTGGCACAGCGGGGGCTCGGCGGTGCCAGGGTCAGTGCACGGGGGTTTGGGTCGCTCAGGAGTAGCAGCGACCGCCTTTTTTGTGGCAAGGATTTGCATAGTGGAGACTGAACATCTGGATTGTTGGGGTGAGTGACTCGGGGGGGTTCTGGATGGGACCCAGAGCTCCGCTGACGGCTCCGTTACGCCGAGCGTTCCATGGACAATGCTGCCTTTCACCACACCCACAGAATAGGCTTTGTGCCTCCTTGTGTGAGCCCTCTTTCCCTCTATAAAGGCTTCCTCAGAGGCTGCAGGCACTGCTCCATGACTTGGAATGGTTTTCACCTGTGCCAGGAGTGATTTCACTCTGCCTTTTGCCAGGGCTGGGCTGTTTGGTGGTGCCAGGTGCTTTGCTCTTCCCTTGCTGACAGCTGGAGAACCCCATTAGAAGAAGGAGTTGCATTGGGACCACTTGGTACCTGGAGAGGGGCGTGTGTAATCATGGAGTAGCATCAAGAGGTGGTTTTTATATCTGGGCTTTATTTAAATAAACTCATTCCTAATTTTCCTGCTGCTCTGCTCTAGAGCTGCCTGTTGGAGAGCATGGCTCGGCAGAAAGGTACGTCTTGGGTCTAGAATTATTTTATTCATAGAATCAAAAAATATTCTGAGATGGGACACACAAGGTTCCATGGGTCCAACTCCTGACCCCACACAGGACAGCCCCAAATTCCCACCCTGGGCCTGAGAGCATCGTCCAAACACTTCTTGAACTTTGGCAGAGTTGAGGCCACGACCACTGCCCTGGGGAGCCTGTTCAGTGCCTGACCACCCTCTGGATGATGAAAAGCCTTTCCCTAATATCCAGCCTAAGCCTCCTCTGGCACAGCTTTTTGCTGTTTCCTTGAGTCCTGTTGCTGGTCACCAGAGATGGAAGATCAGTGCCTGCCCCTTGTCGCTTACCAAGATTTTAAAGGACAACCCAATAAGATATTGGCACTTACATACTGATTCTACATCTTGTTTTTAAATGAACTTAGTGCTCTTGTGCTGGGTATCTCTGATGGATTCTGGGGCCATGGGGACTTGTGAGAACCTGGCCCTTCATTAAATGCCTTTAAATGGTTTATAGAGAGAGTCTAGGGGGCAGAAGGGGAGCACACAAGATATTTAATCTTGGAGTTGACTGTTCCCTCACAGACAGAGCTCTCTCTTCCATCTCCAAGTCAGACAGACCAACCATGGTCCCAAAACCAGCTACCCGAGTGGCTTGAGGGTCTAAGTGCAGCATCTTGTAAGATCCAGATGGAATTGTACTGCAGTTTGTAAAGGCACTTCTGCAAACTCCAATGTAAGCTGATCTGCAGCATTAGGCACTCAAATATGTCCTAAATTTGGCTGAAGTTCTCTTCCAACTTCCCTGCTGCAGCCACTATTAAATATAATTGTAAGATACAAGGAAAAACACCAAAGAGTGTTATTAGTTTGTGAAGCTGGGTTGCCTTGGCTACTTCTGAGGTAGAATTAATAGGAGAAAACCCTCAATCATGAGGCCAGGGCTTCATTGTAGTCTCAAATTGTAATTTCCCTTCTCTCCCGTTTAAGGACAGCGGACATTATCTCAGGAATCTATAGATAGTGTCTGAGTCATTCTTAAAAGTACAGCTAAAATGTAAAAACATTAAATAATATATCCCTGCAGCTCCTCTGACCAGGGGAAGTGTTTGACACCTCATTTTACAGGCAGGGAAGAGTATGTGGAGGAGGAAAACTACGTGCAGCGAGTCATGTTGGATTCCTGATGGTGGCTGAGCTGTTCTGACTCCTCTGGCTTTGCCCCATGGCCGAGCTGGTCTTCCCTGCCTGCCCCCCTCAGCACCTGCCCAGGGCAGGATCAGCCTCAGGGAGCAGAGAATCAGGAGGTGACTGGGCTTGAGGTCAGAGGTAAATGTGCATGTGTGACGTCCCAAGGGAGAAACTGCCATTCTGAGCTTAATTTTTTTTGTGTAGGGCTATGCAGGGAGCTGATTTCTGAATCACAACTCGGAGCTTGGGCTTTCTGACTTTCAGGCAATTCTGTGGCGCATCAGAGTACCCCAGGGGATCTGCCCAAGCAATCCAGACTCATCATCGTGTGAGCTGTGTGTATGGGGTGCTGAGTGTCTGTGTTCGGGCTGCTGCTGCAGTGGGGCTGCTCAGGTGGAAGGGCTCTGGCAGTGCTTGCAGTCTGAAGCATAGGTGGAAGGGCTCTGGTAGTGTTTGCAGTCTGAAGCATATTTATTCTCTAAATAGTTCTCATTTAGAGAAAATGGCCACTTTTCTCTCTACACATATACATATGCTTCAGATCTGAAGCATATGTATATGTGTAGAGAGAAAAGTGGCCATTATCTGCTTGATCTTGATGCTCTTCCAAGGTTGCCTGTTCTCCATTGAGTGGCCGGACAGTTTGTGGATCTCGACCCTGAATATTCATCGGAGTTTCTGGCTAGGAAGGGATTTAGTGACTGTGACCTCTTGGCTGCTGCTCTGCCTGGTGCTGGTTCCTTCACCCAGGTGTTACCTGGCTGCAGTGGAGCATGTCTCGTAGGGCAGGAAGGAAGAGGACACTTTGTCCAAGTCTGGAGTGAGACTGAGGCTTGCACCGAAGGCAAATCCCTGGCTGAGTTTTATCCTTTGCAGCACGTGCGGAGTCACACGCTGGTCTCAAACCCTGTATCTGCTCCAGCTCTGATGAGGAGGTGCTGGCCAGGGCAGGGCATTCCCAGGTGTCCGAGTCCACTCTGGGTGTCCTGTTTGCTCCAGGTGCTGGCACGCCTCCGACAAGGACCCTGGAGGGTCATCCTGATGGGTCACCCCCGGGTCACCCAGGCTCAGGAGAGCCCTTAACCTCTGCCCTTCGTCGTCTGCTGCCCTTGGGCCACCGCGCTGCTGCCTCTTTGTTCTCGGCTTTTCTCCTTTGTACGCCCCCACCCCTCTCTGGGAAAAATCAACATTTGCCTTGCAGAGCCTGGCAAACAGAAGGGGTCTGTATTCCATCCCGATGGCAGCCCCAGGCTTGCAGGGCTCCCATGATAAATCCAGTGGCGTTTGTTGCCGGGGGGACCCTCTGAAACAAAAGTTTGGGAGTTCTGTGTGTGTGTGTGAAACGAGCAGGGAAGCAGCGAGTGATCGCTGAGTAAATGCTGGGGCTGAAGGAAAAAATAAGTGATTGCATTGAGTTTATAAGAAGATGGCAAGAATTTGGTTTAAAATCTAAGTAAGGATGATTTTTAAATTTTATTTTGTTTTTAATCTGAAACACCACGTTGCTACTTCGTGTGCTAGAGCTGCACATAGTGCTGGAGCACAGCAGAGAGCCAGATGCTGGGCCGGGAAGTTTGCACCAGGGCTTCTCCTGTGTGGTCACAGCCAGAGCGCTGCAGGCCTGGGGGAGTGGGGAGCAGAGCTGCGGGGTGGCTCCGGAGTATTTGATCCATATGGAAATACCACACTGGAGTTTTAAAATTCCTTTCTCCTCCTTCAAATCTGCCCATGGTTTTCTCCAGCTAATCCACGGCCGTTGCCAGATGAACCTGAGAAAGTGAGGTGCACTCATGAGGCTGGAAGCTGTAAATGTTGGGGGGTTTTGGAAGGCGAAGGATGAGCGGTGATTATTTGTTTTTCCTTTGTTTCCATAGTGCTCTGAGTGCTGAGCCCTATCCCTTGTCCATTCGGGCTCCTGGGGACTCTTGTGTTATTAATGTTAATTAACGAACACGTTTCTAGCTTGCTGGAGCTCTTGTGGCAGCTGGTTAATGTAAGAGTTTGATTATTTCCTTCTTTGAGCAAGGCTGCAGCTTGGACGGGTTCAGATGCCTTCCCTCCTTCCCACCTCTGCTGGGATGCTGCAGGTTCTGCGAGAACAGATGGGACCAGATCCAAGCTGCTCTTGACTTTGTGAGCTCAAACCCCCTCATTTAGTGAAAATGCCACAAGGCACCTGTTCATTGAACTCCCCTTCCTGGGTCCTGCTTCTCTCTTTTGGATTTCGACAGATAAGGACTGTGAGGGACGTGGTGAAGACAGGATAAGCTTAGAGGGACAAGACCTCTCTGGAAATCTGGTTAGCATCAACAGTGAACTGGGAGGGGTTTTAGACCTGACAGTGGTTACCAGGTCCATCCCCAACCAGTCGAGCTTCAGAAGAGCAGTTTTCTATTTCTGCATAAACCCTTTTCCCTTGCCTCCTGCTGCTAAGTAAAAGAATCCCCTAAGCCAGCAGAGCTGACAACACCTACAAAAGGCCCGTTTTTGCAGTCCCTTCCAGTTTGTGTGGACACTGGTCGTGTGAATATGCATCTGCACAAGTCATCTGCTGGGGTGACGTGGCACCTTCGCTGCTGCCCGGCCGGATTACTGGAATGCTCTGACCAGAAGGATCACAGATGATGACTAACACACTTTTTTCATATGAAAAACTGCTTGTGGTAATTTTTTTTTTAGTGCTTTCATGATTGTCCAGCATATCTCTGAATGAGTATCAGCTGTGAGGAATTTGTGGTCAGTAAAGAATAGATGATCGTGAGGGGTGTTGAAATGATCTTATTTCTATGAAGTGAATGTCTGAGGACTGAGCTTACTCACCTCAGAATAAACTCATGGGGGAAAGGGAGAGTCTCTGTACGGTTTGAAGGCCATTTTAGTTCTTGAACAACTTGCCAAAGCACTCGAGATCACTCCAATGTTTTAGTCTTGACACTGAGATTGAACATCTCCAAAAAGCCAAGACTTCGTTCAAGCACGAGCTTGGATCCATGTTGACCAGATAAAAGTGTGTGCTGTGGGTTTTGTGGGTCAGCCAAGGCAATTTTCTGGCCTTAAGCTTTATGGATGCAGCAATTGATTTCCTGAGAATTACTGCAGTTTAATTGGAGTTAACAATTTGAGTCAAGACCTAAATTTGAGCCAAGGCTAAAGTGCTATGTCCCCTGTCAGCTTCTACCACCATGTGCAGGGCTGGTTCTTCTACCTAACACAGCCCTTTGCTTGTGCAGACACTGCTGGCCTCGGGGAAGCCTTTCTAACATTGCAAAAATTGAGGCTTAGTTCTTGCTGCCTCTTCTCATTAGCACAAGCTTTTGGAACTTTTTTTTAGTGTTCTAATGCATTTGGCACCTGCTAAAGTACCGTGTTGTGGTAGGAATAGATGCATCTTGCTAATTCCAGTTTTCCTGTGGTTTCCTTGAGGGTGATTTGACCTCCAGCCTCGGGCTGGGTTCTTTCTAAGTGTGAACTCTTGGCTCCACGTGCTGATGAGCAGGGTTGTGTGGCTCCAGCTCCCACGTGAGAGCAATGGTTGGTGGTGTTTTAGGCTGTCTGTCTTTGCTCAGCCTTTGGCCTGGTCACAGCTCGTTGGTGCATCTAGGCTGTGTTGGAGAAGGTAGTAGAGCACTCCTGAGTCTGCAATCAGTGCCGCTTGGCCACACCATCCCACCAGCACCCCTCCGTCCCACCAGCACCCCTCTGTCCTACCAGCATCCCTCCTTCCCACCAGCGCTGCTCCGTCCCAGCAGCATCCCTCCGTCCCACCAGCACCCCTCTGTCCTACCAGCATCCCTCCTTCCCACCAGCGCCGCTCCGTCCCACCAGCATCCATCTGTCCCACCAGCATCGCTCCGTCGCACCAGCATCGCTCCGTCCCACCAGCACCGCTCCCCCCCACCCGCCCCCCCCCGCCCCACCAGCATCCCCCCGCCCCACCAGCACCGCTCCGTCCCACCAGCATCCATCTGTCCCACCAGCATCGCTCCATCCCACCAGCCTCCCTCCGTCCCACCAGCACCCCTCTGTCCCACCAGCACCCCTCCGTCCCAGCAGCACCCCTCCGTCCCACCAGCGCCCCTCCGTCCCACCAGCACCCCTCTGTCCCACCAGCACCCCTCCGTCCCAGCAGCACCCCTCCGTCCCACCAGCGCCCCTCCGTCCCACCAGCACCCCTCTGTCCCACCAGCACCCCTCCGTCCCAGCAGCACCCCTCCGTCCCACCAGCACCCGTCTGTCCCACCAGCACTGCTCTATCCCACCAGCACCCGTCCGTCCCACCAGCCTCCCTCCGTTCCACCAGCACCTCTCCATCCCACCAGCACCCCTCTGTCCCGCCAGCATCCCTCCATCCCAGTGAAAGCTCAGTTTGCTGCCAGAGATATTTGATCCAGAATGAAACCATGCACTAGGGTTGAAATTTGGTTGATTTTTTTTTTTTCCCCCTAGCTGTGCTTAGCTTCTTTGTAAAGACTTTCTGTTACACAGAATCTGGAAAAGTGTCTTTTATTCTTCAGTGCATGTTTCTGATTAGGACAGGAAATGAACATGAATTTTTTTTTCCCTTTTTTAAAAAAATTGTATTCCTTTTGAGGTTAATGTTGCAAGTGGATTTCAAGCTAATGGAAGAGAAGCTGTAATTGTGTGGTTCATTGGAATCGGAGCAACAGAGATTCTTCTTCCTTCGCTAATCTGCACACAGATGTCCCTCCCTTGCAGTCCCTGGCTCCCCTGAGCCCCTGTGTCCCCAGCTGTCTCCAGTGACCCCTCCAAAGGGGATGTCCTGTGCATTAAAGCTCTGCAGCTCAGCCTCCAGCAGCCGGAGTGTCAGGGAAGCCACGGAGGCGGTGATTGTGCAGTGCCGATCCATCCATGTGCGGGTTTTCCTCCTCTTAACAGCTCCCGGCCTTGCTACTGCTGAGGTCTTCTCCAGCCACTTTTTTTTTTTTATCCCTGGAGATTTTAGAGCCTGTCTGGGTGAAGCAGGATGAAATGCAGCTGGCAGTGAAGGCAATTCTCCTGCCTCTCTCTGGATGGTACCTGTGGGATGGGTACAGCAAGAGAGATTTCACACCCTGCGCAGTCCTAAGAGTGTTGAGGTAGACGTGCACATCCTAACAGAGAGTGGAAAACCCTGCCCAGCAGTCTGCACTGGTACCTGAGCAGGGCAGTGACATCCTTGCTGCCCTTTATATCCTCCCTAGGTGACAGCAGGAGGCCCTGAGGAGATGGCAGAGGGCGGGATGGGGTGGAGGAGGTAGGGCTGGGTGTGTGCAGTGCACAGGGGGTGCAGGTCCTGCTCTGGGGGGAGTCAACCCTGCCAGCCTTTGGTTTAGAGGCTGCTGGTGGTGTGTGGGTGCTGTAGCACCTCCGAGGGGTTGTTCTGCTGAGGAGTCCTCCACCACCCCAGAGCTGGATCCATCCGGCTGCTGGTGGTGTGTGGGTGCTGTAGCACCTCCGAGGGGTTGTTCTGCTGAGGAGTCCTCCACCACCCCAGAGCTGGATCCATCCGGCTGCTGGTGGTGTGTGGGTGCTGTAGCACCTCCGAGGGGTTGTTCTGCTGAGGAGTCCTCCACCACCCCAGAGCTGGATCCATCCGGCTGCTGGTGGTGTGTGGGTGCTGTAGCACCTCCGAGGGGTTGTTCTGCTGAGGAGTCCCCCACCACCCCAGAGCTGGAACCATCAGGCTGCTGGTGGTGTGTGGGTGCTGTAGCACCTCTGAGGGGTTGTTCTGCTGAGGAGCCCCCCACCACCCCAGAGCTGGAACCACCCAGAGATGGCTCCATGATGGCTGTACGCCCCCAGGAAGCCAGGAGTGTGGATGTGTCCAGAGCAGGAAACTGTGATTGGATGAAGATGTCTCCAGCGCTGTCTGGACACCCTGCTGTGCTGTGCTGGGTGAAGAAGGAAGCTGCATTATCTGATCTCAGACCCTGCAGTAAATACATGTAACAGAAGCAAGGCTCACGCTGGCTGCTCAGATGAGCTGGTGCTGCTTTGCTGACTCCAGCACAGTGTGGGATGGCTCCTGCTGGGTTTGGCCCATCCCTTTCCATCACCACCTTTGTTTGGCTCGGGTTCTTTTGTTTGTTTGTTTTTTGTTTTTACTGGACTGCGTAGAGGGAGTAAGTTCTGGAGTTGCATCCCCCATTGTTTGTCCTCACCGCGTGGTTTCTGTTGATAATGGGAATTGCTCATTTGTCCTTTTGAATTTTACATCGTGTGAGTGTAGCAGCGTGGATTGCTTACTGTGAGGAGAAAATCAGTCTCACGTGGGCTCTCTCATCGGTGCTATGTGCATCCAGAAGGTTGGGAGGGTATCATCCAAAAGCTCTGGTGTGCTTTGGAGAACGCATGCGTTGACTTCTTTGGAGGTGAACATCTCTGGCAGTTCCCTGGTTAGCTCTAGGTTCTGATTCAGCCAACTCAGCTGGAAAAGCCACGCTGGCCGTTTCTCCAGACGCGCTGGATTCCATCCCCCTGCTGCCCTGCACTGTCTGCACCCCCTGCAGCAGGGTGAGCACCCAGAAGTTGCTCCCGTTTCAATGCTGGGATGCTTTACATCCATTGTGTGTTACATCAGCAGCTGCAAGAAGCGTGAAGGAGTAGAAAATTTGCTCCAATATTGTCTGGAGGGAGTGATTTAAACGTGAGCCTGGCACTGACACGATCACAGTGGCGATTCTGGGCTTTGTCAGTTGTGAAGGAGACCCCAGAGAAATCCAGAAGTTTCGGGTGCTGCTGCCTTTCTGCTGGGCCAGCCCGTGGATCTGGAGGGAGTTAGTCATCGATTATAAAACGTGAAAAAAATTCTGCTCGGCGAGTGAGCCAAGGTGAGGCTGAGCCGGGCTTTGTCCTGCTGAGGCACATCCGCCGGGTTGAACGAGCTGCTCTTGGACTGACTGAGTTTTAACTGCTGGGCTCTTCCGCTCTGAGTTCGTTCTGCTGGGAACAAGGGGGAGAATTCCCAATTTCAGCTAAAAAAAGCATATTGCGTTATGGTTCTCAGTCCAGTGCGCTGCAGTGCATTTCCAGCATGGCTCGAGGGCATTTGAACGCGGTGAGAGGGGAGGCTCACAGACACTGTGTCTGCGGTGGAAATGGTTGATTTTCGTTTCACAGCTCAAACGTGGGGCTCAGACTGCTGCTCCCAGGCTATAAATAGAGGTAACCCCAGAACAAGCTCAGCAGCTGATGCTCTCTGGTCCTGCCCACTCCGCCGGCTTCCTGGCAGCGTGTTCACAGCAGCATATTTTTAGCTGTTGCTTTCTCATTATTTATTTTATTTTTTGCCAGATCTTCTCTCCTTGCCTTGCCAGGCTGCCAGCTTTCCCTGCTGTTTATCTACTTTCCAGGAGTGTGTCTGGATCCTCCCTCAGTGGAGGGGCAGTGGGGCATCACAGATAGCAAGCTTGGCTCCGGCTCTGCAGCTCTCCCTCCCCTTTCTGGATTCTCTGTTGAGGTATTGGGCTGCCTGCATGAATTCTGTGTTTGCACCTCATTTTCCCTTTGTCTGAGAGGGGATTAACAGCATTATTATGTATTATTAATGTTGTTAACAGGCAGTGAAGCAACAGCTGTCGGAAAAACCTCCTCCTAATGCTGCCTCCAACACAGAGCACATCAACTCCGCTTGTCCACCCCTTTGAAAAAAGGGTGTGAATGGTAATTCCAGCTCCCCGGAGAAAACCTGGGAGACGGGGCACACAAACAAATCCTCAGAAAGGTTTGCATAAAAGCCACAGGCTCAGCCAGGGCATGGATGCTCCGATGGCTGTGCTGGATGCTCCAAGTCCTGGCTGTGTTTTTCCACTGGAGTGGTTGCTGAAGGGAATAAAGCCTATTTCCTATATGTGATCCTGTCCAAGCTTGTAAGCTCCTCGTTCAGCTTCCGTCCTGCCTCGCCGCAGACTGAATGAAGGCTTTGAACATGAAAGGCTGTTTTAACCAGCTCAGCATGGCTGCATATCTGCATTCCTCCGCCTGCCACCCATCAGGGATGATTTTCTCTGGTTTTTGAGCAATTCTAAAAGCTGGATTTCAACACTGCACCTTGCCTGCACACAGGGAACACAGAGGTGTTGTGTCTGTGCACGGAGCAGAGCTGGGATGTGACTGCCCTTGCAGCCTGGCTCAAAAAGAGCTGTTTAAAAATCTGTTCAGCAGAGGAAATGTGGGCTTTTCATTCTTGCTAGCATCCAAAGCAGCAGCAGACATTTAGAGAGGAGAAAACAGTTAAGAAAAATATTCAGGGACTGGGTTTAATAGCAAAAATGTGTTTAAAATTTAAAATGCTGGTTACAAGGCACAAGTTCCCAGAAGCTTCATCGCTTGTCCCGCTGTCAGTGATGGAAAGTGAGGCTGGGTGAGGGGTGTAGCACCAATCTGCCCTGTTGCAATGCAGGTAAAGCTCTCGAGCAGACAGACAGGGTGTTCCTGTGTGGGTGGACAGTCCTGGCTCTATTTTTGGCTCTCTGGGGGCACAGCCGGGGTGAGGGATGGCTCTGGGTGGTGCTGCCCATGGCTTCTCCCTGTGTCACCCTTTCCCAGGACCAGCCCTGTGGTTCAACCACATCACGTTGTAGGCACAGAGGCTTTTTGTGTTAGAAGAGGAAAGGGAGAGAGCAAACACACACGTGCATATATATTAAAAAAAAAAATATATATATACAAGCACAGGGTTCTGAGCATGAGACGCTTTTTCCATGTCCAGCTGCCAGGCAGCTCTTTTCCCTTCCCTCCCTCTAACCCCAGGCCTTACTGGTATGAACATTTTCCTGCCTTTTTTCTATATATATCGATTTTTTTTTAAATATTTTTTTTTTCCTTGTATGATGCACTCTTCTAGCTGACAAGGTTTGTAAGGTTGTGACTCAGTTACAAATCACTATTTAGGGCTGTTCTGCATCTTAAATTGATGCCGTTTTAATCCCTTTGCTTCTTGTCCAACAGATCTGGTAGATGGTGAAAAGAAAGTTTAAATAACATAATTGAACAACATCACCACCCCCAAGTCCTGGGGGTTTCTTACCTGTTTGCAGGTAGAAACCCTGACCCAAGGCTTTTGTGTGCTGAGGCAGGGTTTGTAACGAGCTGAGGAGCTTCCATGGCTTGGCAGCTCCAGCTTCTGGTGCCCGAGATGATGCTCACTGGCCTGGAGCTGGTGTCCATCCTGAATAGCATCCTACTCCTCCAGCAGGACCCACCAGAGACTGGGGAGCTACCAGACTTTCTGGGAGTGTCCATACCAGGTCATCATAACATCTGGGGGCATTCCAGGATAGAGCATCCCACCTGAGGTGGTTCTGACGCCTTGGAGAGGCTGCCCTGGAGCAGAGGCTGGACAGAGTGAAAGGATAAAGGGCAGGGATTTATGGACAGGCCTTCCCAGGGTGCACCTTGGGCAGTGCAGGAGTCTCGCGGAGACTGCACCCAGGATGGACACAGCCACACGTTTTTGGGACAGATAGAAGTTCTGTCCATTTGCATATCAGAGGTTAATTGTCCAATTCCAGCTTCAGGCAGTGCAGTCCCATTCTCTCAGTTTGCTCCTTCCCAACTCACTTTTGTTTCCATTTCTCAGGGCCTGAGACAGTGAGGTGTCCTTGATTGTCAGGCCTGGAGAGGAATTGTTGTGTCTGACCAAAATGGGAAAAGCAGTTGCTCACACTCTGTATGGAGCTCAGAGTTACACACTAAAGAATGGCAGGATTACAGATACATGAAAATATAAAAGCTGAAATCCTAAGGCATCAGTTCACTGCATTTATTGTGGCCCCTTTTATTGAGGTAAAAAACCAGAACCTGAGGCACTAACCCATGTACAGTTTCATATGGCTATGTTTTAACTAAATGGGAATTCTGGGGAATTTAAGGAGAATTCAGGTTCTTCCTGAGTTTCTCAGCTTCCTGGGAAGCGAGTGCTGTGGCAATCATCATTTTACAGATAGGCAGCTGGGATGGCAGAGAATTAAAGAAGTTGATGATGGATTAGAAGTGTTTTTGGTGTCAGCAGGTGCCTCTGGCTTGCCTGGGGTCTGGGAGGCAGGCACCTGGGAGCTCCTGAGGACTCTGAAATGGGTATGGGGGGGAGGCGCTTCCCCTGTTCCAGCTGCTCTGAGCCCGCAGCAGCGTTCCCATGCACCGTGTGTTCCTGGGATGTGGGTGCAGTGCATCCAGAGAGGAATCTCTGTAAGTGCAGGACTCATGCAAGTTCTAAAATTCCTGTGCTTTCCTCTCCCAGCAAGAAAGTCTGACTGGGGAAGTGCTGCACTGTTCTCTAGGATAAAATATCTTGGAGCAAGAGGTGAACGTGAGTGTCCCATGTAATGATTTCTAAAGTTCCCTCTGGTGTTTCTGGAAACCCTAAATACGTTTGTGGGTTTGAATAATAATGTTTGATGTCTTCAGGGAAAGGTGGAGGTCTCTCCTCAGGTGTTTTTTGGTTTAATAACATGTAACACTCCTTGGATCCCAGAGATGATTGTACAAAGCAGATTCCCGACAGAATTGTGCCTTGGAGATGTAGAGTGATAGCAGGGAGATAACTCCACAGACCACATTCACACGGACTCCTAATTCCAACCTTCTTCTTGCTTTAGGAATCACCCGGACCTCCAGCGGGAGACTTCGGAGGCTCAGTGACCAGACAAGTCCGAGTAAGTGTGTGAATTTCTGTCTTTGAAACCTCCTCATCCAATTGAAAAAAAATGGAAAAATAGAGGGAATGCAGGAGGTGACACTCAGAAATCCCATGTTCTGCCGTGGTTGGAAAGGCAAAGCTCGCTGCTGCTAAGTGCAGAGCTCTTTATGCTGAGGAGAGAGAGCAGTATAGGTAAGAAACAGAGCAGGGTGTATATATATTTTTTTAAAAGCCCCAACAAACTATGAAAATAGAGAGAATATAAAATATTCTTTACTGTATAATGGGTCCAGAGACAATAATTAGCAAGCCCCAACCCAGTTCAAGGAGTCTAACAGAAGGCAGGAGTGGCCTGTGGTTGAAATCCACTTCAGTCATTAGTAGCTCTTTCGGACTCTCCTTAGCTATTATTTTTTATTGGATGTGCAGATTTATGGATTATAAGTGCTTGTGGCTAAATTTACAGCCCTAATTGCAGCTTAATGTTTTGGAAGCTGCTTCTGATTCTGAAGGAAGCAGGTGGGAGGGTTTGTTTTTCTTGCAAAAGGTGTTTCCCAGCCTCGGGAAAGCAGCAGCAGAATTCCCAGTGCTTGTGAGTACCTGTGTTTTGTCGCAGTAGAGACGGAACACGCGACCTACTTATTGAGATCCAAAAACGTAAGAAGCAAAAGTTTATTATTATGTTCTGCTACTACTTTTATACCTTTTCACAACTACCCTAGTTCATTATGATTGGCTGCGTAGCAAACTATGACAGGGTTGTTTTCAAAACAATGATCATTCAAACAGCAATACAATTAGCTATACAAGCAATTAGTTACATACTATATGCAAGTTTTTTCTTGTACACTCTTGGTGTTCTATACCAAGAACATCTTCTCCTTGTGTCCAGAACATCTTCTTTTATTGATTATCTTCTGGCCTTCCACCGTGGCTTTCACTGTAACTGCAGTTTCTCACGGGTAGTTTTTGACTGTCTTTAAGTTAAACTCTATGAGGCTTTCAGACCTTCTGTGGGCCTCATCAGATCCCACAGTGTGCTCTGTTTGTTTGTGTGTGACACGGGCTGGGGCTGCCCAGGGACTGTCCCTGGTGGTTGTCTGCAGGTGAAAAAATGTTCACTGTTCTCATCCAGAATACTCCAAGGGAAGCTGAGGCAGCCCAGACCTGGGCTTTTCCTTCTGGCAGCCGCTTTGGCTGGCTGCGTTAGCCCCTCTGATGAGCCGGTGCTGCTCCCTGCTTCAAACCCCGTGGGAAGCATCGTGTCTCCACACCGAGGTGCCTCCTGCATCCCAGACATGGCTCCTCATTAGCAGGTGCTTTGTTGCACTGAACAAAGTGTTTCCTTTGTGTTTCCTCCTCTTATGTCACAGAATCCTAGAATGGTTTGTGTTGGAAGGGGCCTTAAGATCATCTGGTTCCAACCTGGATGACCTCCCCTCGGCATTGCTGCCTCATTTGCTCTGCTGCCTGTCCCCCCCAAACCCCACTCACCTCCTCAGCACCTTGCTCTGGCCACCCGTGGTTCAGGTTTTATCCTCTGCTGTCCCCTTGATCTCTCTGTCACTCACTTGCTCCCTCCGGGCTCGATTTGCTGTCTCAATTGATCTTCTCAGCCCTCATATCCTGTCTCAACTCCCAGCTGTACTTATCAAAACAGCGGTTTTCAGCTTTTCCCTCGGCGTGGGTGGCAGCAGAAAGCCACCCTGGGGATGCCTTCCTGGAGCAGTGACTTCAGTGCTTCGCTGGATGCAGCCATCAGCTCGTGTGGGATGGGGATTGGTCACGGATGTCTGCTTGAACGTGCACTTGAACGCCCTGGGAGCTGGGCCACTGCTCGCCTGGCCTTCGTCAGCACTGGTGACCAGCACGGGGACAGGTATTTCTGGCACAGACGAGGGTGACAGGGGCTGGCACGCTGTGACACTGTCCTGCTGCTGGCATCTGGAGCTCCACAGCCTTGCACCACCACCACGATCAGTGGGAGGGTGGGAGTACGGTCAGAGTAGGCCACTGCACCCCAAACTGATGTCAAGTGGCAGCAAAAATGCGTTGAGTGATAATTACTGGGGAGTCTTGGTGTTGTGTGAGTGTTAAAGCTTCACGACAGCAAGAGGCCAGAAGAGCTGAGCTGCATTTTAAAGCTGATGCTTCAAAACTCGGCCACCAGCGCAGAGCTGGTAGATTTGAACTGAAGTGTGTGTTTATCTTGTGCATATGCACAAACAAAGCTGCTGCCTCAGCCCTGGCACTGCCTGCTCTCATGTACAGACGTCCGAGGACAGAAGGGGGAATTGGTACAGCTCCAAAGGGAACTGGGCTGTAGGGAATCCACATTGACAGACACAGCACATTTGTTCAAGCTTGTTTTCCTTAGGCTCTAATTATATACTTTTCCACTTTTCTGGTGAGAGACCTTGTAAATGTTAATTTTTTTTTTTCAAGTTAAAAAATCAAATGAGCAGTTCAGTCCTTCAGTTTACATTGCAGTAAATATTTATGACTCCATATAACTGCAGCTCAATTTCCCCTTGTTTCAGGTCCAAATTTTCCCCTCTGCACATCTGGCCTTGCACCCAGAAGCTTTTATTCCTGCAAAAGATAAATTGGGGTCGGGATGACTGAGCAGTGGTTGCAAGTGAAGCGTTGCAGAAGGGGCTCGGTTGCTTTGGGCTCTTTGCCACCCTAAACAAAGAAAGGGGTGACGTGCATTTCCATAGTCACCAGCTCCTGGGATCCAGAGAGCTCCACAGGCAGGCTCCACGTGTTGCCTTGGGGTGTGCAGTGAGGGTAGGAACCTGCAGAACTGATGCTGACCTCTTTTGAAAACTTCATTCTGTGAATCAAATGTTCTTGTCCCTCTGGAAGCAGTTGTGTGGCACCGACATCCAACAGTGCCCTGTGAGCAGCAATTCCAGGGCTTTGGGGCTGTGCTGTTGGTTTTGGACAAACCTGCTGGTAAGCCCCCGGGGTGGGATTCAGAAGTCCCTCTCCAGCTCTCCAGGATCTCCTTTAGGCACTGGCAGGAGCTCTGAGGTCTCTCTGGAGCTTCCTCTTCTCCAGATGAACACTCCAGCTCTCCCAGCCTGGCTCCAGAGCAGAGGGGCTCCAGCCCTTGGAGCATCTCCATGGCCTCCTCTGGACTCGCTCCTGCACTTCTCACCCTACTTGTGTTGATGGCCCCAGAGCTGGGGGCAGCTCTGCAGGAGTGGGGGGTCTCAGGAGAGTGGCACAGAGGGGCAGAATCCCCTGCCTTGAGCTGCTGCTCACAATTCTTGAATTGCAGCCCGGGACACGTTTGGCTGCCTGGGCCAGCAGTGCGCACTGCGGGGTCATGTGGAGTTTCTCATGAACCAACACCCTCAGCTCTCCCCAGGAACAGTCTGATCCCTTTTCTGCCAAGCCTGTGCTTGGGATTGCCCTGACCCAGGTGCAGGATGTTGGCCTGGGCCCTGCTGAACTTCTGAGGGTGACATGGGCCCATCTCTCCAGCCTGTCCAGGTCCCTCTGCGTGGTGTCCCATCCCTGCAGCACGTTGACTGCACGAGTCAGGAATGGCGTGTCAGGGAAGTTACTCCCACTTCATTTTCCTGCAACTGTACCTGATGAATTTGAAGGAGAGAAATATTTGCTGACATTTGCCATGTGGAGCAGCGGTGTGTTCACGACTCAGCCAAAAAACAGCCCAGAGCAGTCGGAGTGGAAGGAATCGGGATCGTGTTCCTCTCGGGCAGCCAGCTGTGCTCTGTACTTTGATTTGTTTCCAGCCTGCAACTCAGTTTTTGCTAAAGAGGAAGGAACTTCCCTGGCAAGGGTAACACAAGGAGAGGGTCCATGAAAAGGTAGAGTTTACTGATTTAGCTAAACCAGCATATTTTTTCTGTGTAGGTGAATGCAGGGAGGACGATGCCTCCCAGCTGTGTTTCCCCAGCATTGCTCTGGCCCAGTGCTATTTGTGGCTCAGGTGCTTTGTTCACGAGAGGTCCCAAAGGGGTGGGAGGGGAGCAGGTGCCTCAGCTTTCCTGTTTCAGCCTTTGTGTGGCTGCGAGGCTGCCTGGAGCAGGGGCAGCCTGCCAGGGCCAGGGCAGGCAGGGCTTTTCCATCCAAAAAGCAAGAGCGCGGCGGCCCCACTTCTGCCTCGTCAGCAGCTGGCTGAGGATCAGCCACAACTTGTCTCAGTGCTTTTTGGAAGCGCAGGGCATAATTTGGAGAGGCAGGAAGTCAAGGCCAGCTCTCTGGGCTGTGTCAGAAAGGGGCACTCACTGGGACCTTTGCTGGGACAGCTTGTCTTGTACTGCCCAAACGCTTCTCTTGGGTAGAAAGTGGGGGGACTCCCATCCAGATGTTGTTTGCACCAGCTCAAGCCCCTTGTTCAGCCGTAATGTTGATGGTGGTAGACAGGCCAGAAGGCACCGTGGCTGGACAGTGTGGGGTGGGGATGCAGGAGGAGGGAGATGGAAATGCAGGGGGAGGGAGATGGAAATGCAGGAGGAGGGAGATGGGAATGCCGAAGGAGGGAGATGGAGCTGCAGGAGGAGTGAGGTGGAAATGCAGGAGGAGTGAGGTGGTTTGAGCCTGTGAGGTTCTGCTCAGGGCACGAGCTCTAGGACCCCACTGGCCCTGATGTCACTGCACTGCCACAATGCCTAGAGCACCCAGGATATCTCTGGTACCTGGGATTAATAAAAATAAAAAGATTATAGTCTTACGTGAAAATTTCAACAAGATGCGCACAGATAATTCTTGTCTTAGTTGGTTTTTCCTTTTAAAAGTTATTTATGTTCCTATTTCATAGCTGGGGAAAACAGAGCAGCAGAGAACCTGAAAGCTGTGCCTTGAGCACTGCCTGCCAGTCCGGGAATCCTTCCCCATGGGCACTGAAATGGGAAGATGTGAGGCCAGGTGGGTGGAAGAGCTGAACACACATAGCTGTGGGCATAGTTTAAATTGGCATCATCTCTTTAATAGGAACAGCAGGATTTCAGCAGGGTTCACTCGTTTAGGATGCTCCGAATTCGCGGTAGATATGACAACAGATCTTGCTGGTTTTGTCTCTTGCCTTAGTACCTTGCCCTGAGGACCATCTCCTCTCTTTGTGCCTGGAGTCTGTAAGAGGACAAGTCTAAAAACTGGTTTCTGTGAGGCTGTGGGTTAACCAGAGCAGTGGAGATAAACAAAGGGAATGTCAGGAGCCGGGGGCTCCCCACTGGAGCGTGCATGATGGCTGTTACATAAGCAAATTCAGAGTGCTATAAAAACCATTAGGTGTGCGAGGGGTTTTCCCTCAGGGGAGTGCTGTCAGAACTGTCACACATCTGCTGCTCAGACGGTGGAAAAGCCACCCACAGCACACACAGCACAGCCCTCCACGTGTCAGCCTGGCATCTGAGCAAACCGCGGTTGGGAACCTGCTGTAGACCTTGGTCCAGTCCTTCAGCCTGCCCCAAGCTTCCCGCTGGCATCCTGGGATCCAGGCTGGGAGCGCAGCGCTCCGGGTGCAGCTGGAAGCTGGAGGGATGCACAATGTGCAGTGTGGTGTCAGCATCCCTCTGCTGTGTGGTGAAATGTCCTCAAGTTGCACCGGGGGCGGTTTAGATTAGATATTAGGAAAAATTTTTTCACTGGAAGGGTGGTCAGGCATTGGAAGTAGCTGCCCAAGGAAGTGCGGAATTACCATCCCTGGAAGCGTTCAAAAGTTGTGCGGGTGTGGCACTCGAGGACATGGTTTGGTGGTGAACGTGGCGGTGCTGGGCTAATGGTTGGACTCAATGGACTCCTGGAGTTCTTTTCCAACCCCAATTATGCAGTGATCCTGTGTTTGTAGCACAGACGTGCCTTTCACTGTGGTGGAGCAGCGCAGGGGTTAACTGGAGCCTGTGGTTGCAGCCTCATGGCTCTGGATGTGTCCTTAGATGAGGTCATAGGAATTTCTTCGGGCAGCCTCTATTCCCCTTTGTTTGAAGCACCAAACCGGTCACCCCAGCTGTGCAGCTCTCCTGCCAAAATGTCCCCGTGCTCCCCTCGGGCTCCCTGGTGACAAACCCTCGCTTGACACGTGTCCCTTCACCACGCGTGGCCTTTCTCCTCACGAGGGCAAGGCAGCAGAGGGTGCAGCTTGGTCACCAGCCAGCCTGGAGAGTCCCTTCTGCAGGCACAGCTCTGTAGGTGATCCCAGCTCCGGGCATCAAGAAGTTAAAGCAATAAGGCTGCTCCCAGCTCAGGTGCCTGATTCCTGCACGGACACACACAGGGGACTTGTGTAATGCTGACACGTGGACTCTGAGCTGCCTGGCAGAGTCCTGTGGGGCTCCCACGTGCTCCCAGCAGAGCCCTGTGTTACAGGGAGAGAGGGAGCGTAGGTGCCCGAGTGCACGGCTGAGAAATTCCAGGATAGTGCTGGTGAGGGGATGTGCTGAGCACTGGCTGCGTGTCCTGTTCCCTTACAACACCTCTGATTCATCTCCAGTCTCGTCTGTAATCTCACTGAGTCCCCAAAAGCTCCTGAACATCAGAGTGTGCCGGTTTGGACACAAAAAGGAACAAAAAGGAACAGAAGCCGCTGAGGCAGATCACAGTCCCTTCTCCGCTGAAAGCCGTAGAGACTAGAGAGCAAAACTCCTCCAACCAACAAAAGTTGTCAGATCGGGAGAGAAAAGAATGCAAGCATGCTAGATGCAAGGTCAAGCTGGCCGCTTTGAAGAGTTCTCTCGGCTTCTCTCTCCCCCCTTTGCAATTTAAAGGTACACTAGAGATCGAGCAGGCAATGGGGAATACAGTATGGTCATAGAATCACCCCAAGACACAGAGGTAGATCTCGCTTTTCCCAGAGCACCTGGCTCCGTGTGCTTTGGGTGTGAGGAAACCAGAGACAGCAAAATACAAATCAGTGGTTCAGGAATGACCAGGGCTTTAAAGCTCTGTAATGTTTGGGGGCTTCAGCTGCTGGCTGTGTTTTAAGATAACAATTTTCCGCACCATAGCATGATATAGGTTTGTTGATGAGTGCTGACAAGGTCCACAGGGTTCCCCCGAGGAAAGGAAATGTTTAAGTGCAGTGTGGCTCCTCCAGGACAGCAGCAGCAGTCCTTGAGCAAGGTTATTTCTCACCTCAGCGCCAGACATCTCTGGAGGAAGCCTTGAGAGCCCTTTCAATTGAGCCTGACATCAGGTGCAGCAGGGAAAGGGGAGAGGAATGGCACTGGAGTGTGGGTTTATCTCATTTGTTTGTCTGCTCCCCTTTTGAAGGATGAAAGAATGTATCCTGAGTCCTCCAGAGTAAAAGAGTGCTGAGAGGGAAATATGTTCATTATCACCTCTGCAGCCCCAGCTGTGTGCTGTGAGACGTGGCTGACTCGAGGTGGCTGTGCAGGAGCTGCTGGGGCACTGGAGGGGACCCTCCTGGGGCTGGTGGCAGTGAAAGGACACACTTGCAGCTGAGGAACACCAGCGGGCACTGGAGGAGTGGGACAGCTGTGGAAGGGCGTGAGTGCAGCACCCGGCAAGGGGGACTCCCTGCTTGCTGAGGAATGGGGGAAAATGGAACAGGGGAAGGACGAAGGAAGGCTGGCGTGTCCTGCCCTGCTCTGTGTGCCAGCTCCCGAGTGCAGCTGTGTGTGGCCACATTTCTCTCAGCTGACTACGAGTCTCTCCCTGGTGTTTTTTCACCTTTTAGCTGCTGAAACGCCAGTTCGCAGATTGCTCTTGGGCTTGTTGGCAGCCCAGCTCATGGCTGCTCAGCTTTCCCTCTTGCCCTCAAAGCCTGGTGTCCCTCATCCCGAGGGCAGAGGCCAATTCCCGAGCCCTGGCTGCCCACCACAGCCTCCTCTGAGCCTCCAGGGCCAGCACATCCAGCGCTGGCTGGTTCTTACCAAGCCCCAAATTGTGCCTTGGGCAGAGAGCACGGATTTACTCCTGGCTGTACTTATCTGGTGAATGGGACTGCCGGAGACACTGCCCTTTGTCTCAGGGATGACTTGCTTGGAAGGCAGCTCTGCAGGGAGATTTGTGGATGAAGCGCTGTAGATGTTCCAGGATGACCTGCAGAGCGTGATGTCTCTCTGCCAAAATTTTGATAGCCATGAAAGCAGTAAGTGAGCTCTAAGAAAGGCACCAGGAGCAAGAGACCTTCCTGATGGAACAAGTCAGCGGAGCAGTCCTTCTTGGTTTAGATGTTTTGTGGTTTGATTTTTGGTCAAAAGTGTTTTATGATGCTCAGAAGAGTCCAGGCTGGGATGATTCTGCTGCTAAATGAAAATAGGGTCTGCTGCCCAGGTTTGGAGTGTTTTCTTCCCTTCAGTGGATCATCCCTTCTTCAGCAGTTGGGACTGAAGGTAAAGGAATATGATGGTTGTGTCCTGGCTGTGTCCCCCCCAAGGCAGCATCTCTCTGTGTTGTAGTACACTGACACGATGAAATCCATCAGAGAGCCCCTTCCTGGGGCTTTTCTAATAGAAACACTTTGAAAATCCGTGTGTTTGGGATGTGCCTAAAGAAAGTAAAACAAACATCTCAGCAGCTTTGTCCTCATGTGAGGTTTCCCCTCCATGCCAAGGAGCTGCATCAGTGCACAGGAACAGAGTGTGGCATCCCCCACTCCTGCGCTGCCTGTGTGTAAAGTGCCCAGAAACTGTGCAGCTTTTCAGCTGCATCAGATTGCTCAGAGCCACACCCAGCCTGGCCTCGAACCCCACCTAAGCCCATCTTGAGTGCTTCCAGGGATGGTGCACCCACAGCTTTTCTGGACAATCTGTGCCAGGGCCTCACCAGCCTCACAGGGATGAATTTCTTCCTGATACCTAAAGTAAACCCTGCCCTCTGTCCGTGTGAAGCCATTTCCCTTGTCCTGTCACTCCAGGCCTTGTCCAAAGTCCCTTTCCAGCTCTGTTGGAGCCCCTTTAGGCACTGGAAGGGGCTCTAAGGTCTCTCTGGAGCTTCTCTTCTCCAGGTGAGCACCGCCAGCTCTCAGCCTGTTTCCACAGAAGAGATGCTCCAGCACTTGTGGTCTCTTCACAGCTTCCTCTGAACTCACTTGAGCAAGTCCATGTCCTTCTGAAGTTGGGGACCCCAGAGCTGAGCACAGTGACCCCGCTGGGGTCTCACCAGAGCTGGGTACAGGAGCAAATTCAGCAGTGCCCCGTGGAGCCCTGCCTTCCCCAGCAGGGAATGACCACAGACCTTCAGGCACGGAGTCACCCCCCTGTTTGGGGCTCTCAAGGAGCGTCAAGTGGGCAAGACTAATGGGAGGGAGGAGTCTGGGAAGGAAAACGTCAGCAGAGGATTGTGGAAGAGTTAATATTTATCTGAAACTGCCTGTGCTCTCCCGGGAGGGTGAGGAGTGTCCAGTCCTGCCTCACCTCTCGCTCTGCCCTGCCAGCTGCTGTTAATTCTTCAGCACAGGAGTGTTAAAGAGTGAGCAGAGAGCCTGGGGAGGAGGAAGGGATTTCCAGCAGTTTGAGGCTTTCGGGCAGAGAGGTTGAGAGCCAGCACGGAGGAGAGCTCTGGCAGAGACTGTCCTTAAGGAAAAGTCCCTCCATGGGAAGCTCTGTGGGCATCATCTCGGGCGGCCGTGTGCTGCTGCTCTCACAGCCATCTCCTGCTGCCACTGCCACCTCAGCTCTGCGTGGTGATGAGCTTTGTGTCCTGGGCGAGGGCTCTGGCTTAGCAAGGGTAGTAACTCAGGAGGATCTGAGTGATTTGTGTTCCCCTGTGTTGAAAAAATACAGGTTTTCGTAACAAATAGCCTGGGAGTGGCAAAATAGTGTGTGGCTGCACATGTGGAGCAGCTGAGGGCTGCAGCCCTGGGCAGGGCAGCTCCTTGTCTGCCCAGCTGGGAGAGGGGGATAGAGTGAGGAGGCAAAGAAACACCTTGCAAAGAGCAGGGCAGCAGCATTCAGAGTGTGAGCACCTCCCTTGGAAAAAGGAGGATCTCCTTGGTTTGATTTCAGTTTTTTTTCCAAATGAAAAGGACAATTTTAGCCAATGTTTTCTTTCTTCCCTATCGTCAAGGCTCGTATAAATGTAAAAGAAAGGTTTTTGGAGCAAAGAGTCCATGAAGGCTCAGATACTCTCATTGCTGGCTGGGTCCAGCCTGGGGGTAAAAGGCATAGAGGGAATATAATGGAGTAACACTTGATTGAGTTTGGACCTGTATTTCCTCATGTGAAAATGCTTCACTAAACATAATTTGATTTAGGAATGCTCTGCTCTGCCACACTGTCCCCTCTCTGTGCTCTCCTCCCAGATATCCAGTGCTGCAGATAGCTGAGATAGCCTGTGAAAGATCCAGTTGAATCCCCATTTTTCCTGCCTCTCCAGGCCCTGGAGGCCTTTGGCTGTTTCCTGCACCTTTGCCAGTGCAGCCTGAACCTCTGATGCCTGAATGGACTTGCAGCATTCATCCTCTCCAGCTCAGGGCTGGGGTTGTGGGGTGATACCTGGCTGATGTGCCTGGTGAAGTGGTCAGCTGTGCCTGAGGGACTGCACTGAACTAGGCAGGGAAGAAAACAGCTCTTCTGTCAGATGAAATGCCCCAGGAACACAATCTCAGCACGACACTGGAGAGGCAGACAAGGCGTGGCAAGTAAGATCTACCTGAATACCTGCAGGTGTCTGTACCACTGCTGTGGCTGGGACAGTGTCAGTAGTCCTAAAGCCCCTCCTGGCTGCCCGCTGCTGCCCTGGGCTCTGTGCCACGGCCACAGTCCCTGCTCGCCTCTGTGTTCATGCACAAAGAGCAGGTTCTGGCTCGGCAAAGGGCTGCGGCGTTGCTGGGCGAGCCTCGCAGAGGGGTGTGAGAGAGAAGGCTCGAGCTGAGCCTGGAGCAGGGCTTGGCTGACTTTCTTTTTTTGGGGTTTCCTTCCTTGCTTTCTCTGCACCTGGCAGTGCTTCCTGCTGGCTGCCACAGGTGGCAATGTCCAAACCTGTGAGGGGGAGTGTGTGCACCCTGTGCCAGCACGGGGTGGCAGCGGAGCCAGGCTCCTGCTTTGTGTCAGATCATTGTTTGCAAATGGAAATTGGGCTTGTTTTTACAGCCGATAGTAGTGGTTTCCTTAAAGTTGCTCCTGGCTCTTCCCTTTCCTTGTGGCTTTCCTAAAAGTTAGCCCTGGAAGGGTTAAACCCCAAGAAGGCAGTCCTGGCCAGGGGGGAGAGTTCTCTGTCCCTTTCCTAAAATCTGGGTGTGCTTGAGTTCTCCCCACCCTTTAGCAGTACTGCTAGAAAATGGCATGTATATTGTCTGTCTCTGAATAGACTTGTACAGCGCACAGACCGCTGAACACCCATTTCAACAGGCATTTGAGGAGCTTCTCCAAAACTAAGAAAAAGGGGGAATCCCTAGCCCTGGAACATGAGGAGCCACACCTCCGAAGGGAGCAAACCCCGATGCTGACATCACCAGCACGGTGTACCCCTCTGTCAGTCACAGGCACCCCATTATTTGCCTGTTAGCGCTTTGTGAGCACTGCTTCAGAAACACACGACTTAGAGTGAATCCATTAAAATTTGCATGAGTACTTCAGGTCTGAATGAGAGCAGCTACCTGGAGGTTTTGTGCATTTCAAGTTCAATTGCATTAACCATAGGTTGGATTCACTTCCCCCAGTGCCTCCTGGTGATCTGCCTTGCAAGGAGTGATGCCTTTACGTTATCCTTCCCAACCACGTGGGCCTTGATGGGTTAAAATCCGGAGGCTAAAATGCGTGCTGCCCTCATCCCTTCTTCCTTTCCATTCACCTTCTTCCTTTCTCCATACTTCCCCGGGGTTTTTCCCTTCCTCTCAGCCTCAGGAGCTTGGCACTGAGGCTGCTTGGTGGTGGCAGTGGGGTTTGTGCTCCCCCGTGTCCTCGCTTTGTGTTCAGCACCTTTGAGGTCTCGGGCAGGAAACGTGGTTTGAGCCTGTTAATGGGAAACCATTGCTTTTTGTCCCCTCCAATGCCTTGGGCTCTGGCAGCGGGAACATGCAGAGCATTGCCAGCAAACAGTGAATGAACAGGAATTTGGGAAGGAATCTGAGCTCCTCTGCCCAGGGAATAACATGCTGGGGGAGAGAGAGACATTCGAGAGAAGCTTCCCGAAGGACTGGGCTGTCTTGGGGCTGCCTCCCACCGGCTCCCTGCTGCCTGCTGGGATGTGCAGGGGTTGCTGCTGGCTGGGGGGGCTGGGCTGACCCCACAGATGGCCGTGTTCCTCCCTCTGATTTGGGGGTGCTGATACTGCAGCAGCTGCTGAACGGGACAAACCCTCAATATTAAAAAGTGACATAATGTAGGCCCAGGCTGTCCAAAGGTCTCAGCAGTGCCTGGAGTCTTTTCTTGGAGATTTATTCATCCAGCTGGACAATAACCTGTCCTTCTGCCCGTGGCACGAGAGCAGTGCCAGGCTGTGTCACAGCCATTACACTTGGGTTTTTCCATGTGAACCTGTGAGCTTTTTGGGGCAAAAACTGTCACCTGGACCATGCTGATCACGCCAGGGTGCTGTCAGCTCACCTGACCTGTGGAAGAGCTGTGCCTTCCCTCCCAGCATTGCCTTGGGATAGGGGTTGAATGGTTTCTCTGCCAGCTCTGCGGATGGAGGCCGTGCCCTTGCATCTGGCTGGGTGATTATCGATAGGAACCAGTGTCGGATGGCTTGGGAGGCTCGTGCAGGGTGTTTGGGCAGTGGGCAGCCCCCGCTGGAGGTGCTAACGCCGTGTCCCCACTGCCTGCCCGGGCCGGCAGCCAAGTGGAAGTTTCCGTGTGGGCCAGCCCATCTCTGCAGCCACACATCCCTCCACACATCCCTCCATCCCGGCCGGGCAGAGCAGCGTCGGGCAACAGGCTCTGCAGGGCTGCTCCGCTCCCTCTGCTCCCCGTGCCCTGCCCGGGCACCGCGGGGAGGGAAGAGCGCTCTCAAATCCCACCTCGACTCCGGCGCGACAGCAGGGAGAAGCCCGAGAGCTCCTGCCCGGCCCAGAGACTTTCACTATCGCTTCTGGCAGGCTCGGAAATCCTGCTGCTCGCTGCCTTGCCGTGGGGAGGAGGGAGAAGCGGGGGCTCGCTGCCAGGGCCCCGAGGGGCTGCGCAGGACCGGGGATCGTGTGCGGCGCTCGGGTCCCGCCCGGCAGCGGCAGCCCGTGATGCTGGGCTTGGAATGAAGTCAGCCTTCATCAGCCGAATAGTTTATGCATGAATCGAAACTTCAGACCTGGCAGAGGGGGGGTGAGAGTGCGGGATCTGCGCTCTTTTAAAATGCTGGAGCCGAGGAAGGAGGAGGGGATAGAGGAAATAGCAGGAAAATAAGACTGGGGAAGTGGGGAGAGATTTGAGAAGCTGGATGAGTTGTTCGCTCTGTTATTGCGAGGAGCCAAGTTCCTTAAGCATCTCCTGGTGGATATTAAGAGGGAGCTGTGGAGGCTGGAGCGTTCCCTTGGACACTAGCATGCTGTAGCTTTAAGACTGTTTTACAGAGGACTCGGGATTTCCAGTTTTCCTGCGCCTGGTGGAGTATTTCAGAGAGTTACAGGATTTTTTCGGGTCATGTACCCCCTTTTCCTTTCTTCTTCCTCCTTTCTCTTTCACTCTTCTTTTTCATTTCAAAGAGACAAAGCTACTTCAGTTTGGAGCACAAACATATGATCAGCACATGGAAATGTGGTAATTTGGATGCATTCATGATTGCAACAGATTGAAGAAATTAGACCAGACAAAGAGCTTTTTTTGGAAGAGGAGGAGGAGGAGGCAAGGCAAGGAGGGAGGGAGAGTGGGGGAAAGAAGGGGACGCCACCGAAAAAAGGGACGGCCGTGACACGCGGATGCTAAATATATCCCGTAGTAATGGAGAGGGACCGGATTTCAGGTAGGCTTTTGATCTTTTAATGTTATATTCTGCCCCTGCCCTCCTACCTTTCCAGCAGCTTCTGTACTTTGAGAAGAGGAACAGCCCCGCTCCGGGTGGATTTCAGCCGATTCCTTTATTTATCTCTCTCTTTTTTTTTTTTTTTTTTTTTTTTTTTTTT
>VWPU01001904.1:0-26976 GCA_013398955.1 Callaeas wilsoni | reverse complement strand
TTTTTTTTTCCCCCCTTTTTTTTTTCCATGCTCCTGAGCCCTCGAGACAGACGGTGATTCCAGCAGAAGCAGGGGGGGCGAAGGGGGAAGCAGGGGGGAAAAAGAAACTGCTTTCTAGGTCTGGATTTCATTTGAGTCCCTCTCTCCCCCCCTCTGCTCCCATGTGCCGCTCGGCGCGGGGGGATGAATGCTGAGCCTGTTAGCTCAGAGCTGCGAGCCGGGGAGAGGGAGGAAAACAGCCGAGCTCTTGGCATGGAGACGCGGTTCTGCTCTGAAGGTTGGCTCCTGGGTGTGCGTGTGTGTGTTGTGGTGGAGCTTTTCCTGCTTGCCAAAGTGTCTTCGCTGGGTTTTTGCCCTCCCATCCTGCCTGGCCGGGCAGGAGCTGCCTGCCTGTTCCATGGCTGCTCCCTGCTTTATGCTGGAGCAGTGCCGCGGGCTTCACCTTGCTGGCCGGGCGTGGGGGGGAGGCTGCAGGGGGGCAGGCAGAGGAATGAATAACTCCATTTCATTCCCCAGTTTCCCCGCAATTCCCGCCCAGTGGTGCATGTCTGAGTGGTTCCAAGGGCTGCTCCCAGGTCCGCGGAGCTGCTGGGGAGCGGCGTTGCTGTGAGCTGCTCGGGGTGGCTGTGGCTCTTTGCTTCTGGCAGCAGGGACAAGGGGACAGGCTCCGTGGTGGCACCCACGGGGCTCTCCCTCTGCGTGCGAGAGCAGGGGGCCGGGGTAGGAGAGGCAAAGCGAGGGGGTCTGTGCCCGAACTGGCAGATGCGCTGGGTCTCCCTCCTCCCACGCCCCCCATGGCACAGCTCGGCTCACCCTCCTCCGCCACCAGGCCTCTTGTCCTGGGCGTTCCCAGCCGGCTGCTGGGCATCGGCGCTGGGAGGGAAACCACAGGGATGAGAGGAAGCGCTCAAGCCAGGGTGGAGCGAAGCTGTGGCCAGGGAAGGCTGCTCCCACGGCTGGCCTGTTCCAGACCCACCGTGCCCCGTCCGGGGATGTGCTGCGTGCAGCCGGTGCCCCTGGATAAGGATTTACCTGCAGGAGCATCCTGCACTCCCCACTGCCCCTTCAGAGCGCGGGTGGCACCTTCTCATCCCTCTGTCCATCTCTCTTGCTTGTGCTTTCTCCTCTGGTCTGAGCCACTTCAAAGCATTCCTGAGAGCTGCCTGTAACTCAGAGCCTGGTGGGTGTTTCAGCAGCCCGGGGCTTTGGGCTGAGAGCCTGTGCCACCGGGCAGGGACATGCGGGAGAGGAGGTGACAAGGGGGGGTCAGTGCCATCTTCGGTGCGGTGCTGAGTCCCCTTCCTCCTCACAGAGGCGTGGGGCAGCTCTGCAAAGGGTCGCTGGGGAGAAAGGGGACTCCCTGGTTATGTGATCCAAGGCTTTTTGTTCTGAGCAAGCACCAAAGGTGGGGTTCTCTCTCTGTGCAAGGAGCACAGAGCCCTGGTGCCCGGGCTGGCTGTCACCCTGTCACTGCTCCCAGGACGTGCAGCACCCAGAGACCCCGCGGGCAGGAAGACCCCAGAGGAGTGTCTTTGTGCAGAGATGCAGGAGCTCTTCCTAATGCCCTGGAGCAGGAGCAATATTTGCAAAACCATGTCCAAAGGCATGCATGTTTCACTGACCTGGAGCTGGCTCTTCCACGGGTGGCTCAGATGTGGCTGAGCCGTGGGCAGGGATGCAGGGAGGGCACGTGGCTGTGCCTGGTGACCTGGGCCAGGTGTACATAAATGTGGTGTGTGCCTTCGTCTAAGGAGGCTGCCAGGATGATGAACAGAGCCGCTCTGCCCTCACTCAAACACCTTATGGGACCTTGGAAACGTGCAGGCCATCTTAGTGGTGTTTATGACACATGACTGTGGCGTGAAATAGGGGATGGGGAAGTAGATGGATCTGCTCCACATGTCCCTGCTTGAAAGGGTCAGCACAGGCAGGGAAAGCTGCTCAGGGGATGGGGAAGTAGATGGATCTGCTCCACATGTCCCTGCTTGAAAGGGTCAGCACAGGCAGGGAAAGCTGCTCAGCTGAGGCAGTGGAGGGAGTGATAAACCACGTGTGGCAAAACTGTTCTTGAAGAGATTCTGGGCACAGAAGTGACAATTAATGGTTGGAATCGAGGATTTTAGGTGTCTTTTCCAACCTAAGTGGTTCTGTGATTCTGATATCACCAGGCTGTGCCGTTGACTCCCAGATCCATGGCACAGCATGGATGCACAGGGAGAGCTGCCCAGCTCACCCTGGTCCTGTTGATGTGCTCCAAGGGTCCCCCAGGGCCTTGGGCTCTGGCACTGCTGCACTGGTGGAGGAGAGGAGCAGGGAGCAGAGCCCAGTCACAGCCAGCAGGACGGCTGGGCCCCAGCTTTGGTGACTGAGAGATGACTCGGATGAAAGCAGATCCGTGCCACGCTGGGGGCCATGTCCCAGTCACTGCTCTGGCCCTAAACATGCTTTTAATTAGTCCTCGGCTGTGGGTGGGAAGAGCTGACTCCTGAGCTGAGTGTGGGGCTGCTGGGTATGACGAGGGCACTCCAGGGCGGGTGGGAACTGGGCCTGGCCTCTTTTTTGAGGTCTGTTTTCCCACAGCTGCTGGGCTGGGCATGTCCCCTGGGGTGTCCTCTGCCCAGGGAGAGCTCAGGCTTTCCTCCCCGAGCCGTGTCCCTGACCCAGGCCCCCATGCCAGGGGATGACAAACACCTCNGAGCTCAGGCTTTCCTCCCCGAGCTGTGTCCCTGTCATCCCAGGGGATGACAAACATCTTGTGCTTCAGGGGAAGGCATGGAAGGTGCGAGGTGAGGCTGTGGGGCAGCGAGGGGCTTCCTGCTCTGTAACAAGGTGCCAGTCTCAGGTGGTGCCTGTGGGCGCTGGCAGAAGAAGCGCAATCTCATAGAACCTGTTTGTCTCTTCTAATCCAATTAACTCATTTCTCACACATTTCTGAAAGCTATGGAAGCATGAGAAGCATTAGCTCTAAATGGATTTGTTTCCAGGCATGCCTCTCCTCTGGTTTTGGGGTTGGGAGCTGTGCTCTGGGCTGTGTCCCTCACGTCTGCCCCTTCTCCCTCAGTGCCAGGTTGCGCTGGTGGCAGTGGCCTGGAGATGGCTCTCCTGTCTTTCCCTAGCGGCTGGTCCCTTTGACTAGCCCGGATCTCTCTACAAAGCTTTAATTGTTAATGCCGCGGGGCCTCTTGCCTCTTCTTAAAAGAAAAGGAAGGGTCTGCATCTCCCAGAGCAGAGAGGATTTGGTTACTGCCATGGTGGGGTGAGAGGATGGGTGCAGCCGTGGTGGGAAAGGATGTCTGATCTCCCAGTGAAATTATTCATGTCACATTTGAAATGGCACTGGGAAAACTCATTTTAAGAGTTAGCAGATGATGGTGAATATGTGATCATAACACCTGGCTGCAGTGAGTGGCGTGTGTTAGGCAGAGCCAGGCATGGGGGCTGTAGGTGCACAGAAAGAAAATAAAGGGCTCATTAACCCGTTGGTGATCACTCTTAATCTTTCAGTTACATCCTCTATAGGTATGTTTATGTGTAATATTCTTTGTTTGATGTGGTTTTATTCGTCATCCTGAGCAGCAGGGACACAGCCCCTGTTTGCAGTGTGTGGTTTGCAGGGGCTGTGCAGACGTGACAGAGCATCTTCATTGTCCTCAGAGCCACCTTGTGAAGCATCACGTGCCTGGACTGAGAAAGAGGAAAGGAAAGTAGGGGTGCTGTATGTGATTGCTGGAGGTGTGAGGGGATGTACTTGTTTCTTCACTTTTTTAAAATAAAAGTTAATCTTCTAAAGGTGTGTGTCAGGGCAAAGGGGTTGAGGTTGCTTCTGATGACTTCAGCTGTCTTTCCTGTCTCAGGTTTCTTGGCGACCCTGTTATTCCTAGGAAATGGCAGATAAAAGCCTGACATGTCTCTTTTCAGTGGTTTCTCACAGCCATACACCTCATTTGCCAGACGTTTTCCTTTTTTCTCTGACTTGCAGCACACCACACGAGGGACACCCGGCTGTGCATTGACAGTCTGCATGGTTCCACCTCCTCCTGTCAGATCCCACTGCATTCACCCAGCCCTGGCACTCAGGGACACCTTTCCCACTGTCCTTAGCCCTCTGTCTGCTGTCAGTGTCCCACTGCTCGTGGCCCTGCCTGGTGCTGACCCCTGTCTCCTGCTGCAGTGTGCGATGCCCTGTAAAAACCACCTGCGCCTCTTTCCAGCCAAGTTTCTCGTTGAAGTGTTTACCTTCACCCTGCGTGTTCTGGAGCAACCTGTCATGGCTGCAGGTTTTGGCTCGGTGAGCAGAAGGTCTCTCAGGGAAGGGTCTGTGTTTTTTGAGGCTCTGGAGCTGCCTCTGCCGGCGCTGTGTCCACAGAGAGCTCCGTGCTGCTGGCAGCCCCTTTGGCTGCCGGCTCCCGCCTGGCCAGCGGACGCATTCCCGCAGTTGTCTGAGGCACGTCAAGGTATGAAGCATGATCCATTTCCTGATGTCTGCTCTTAAATCTGCTGGAAATTCTGCTCATCTCCATTAAATATGGTCCCGCTGTGGGGCACAACTCATCTCTGGCCTGACAGCGCAGGTAACGCTCCTCGACACCGCTCTGCTGAACTTGGCCGGCCCCGGGGCCAGAGCTCCTTTGCGGATTTTTCCTTCACTGGATGACTTGGAGCCTCCCAGCAAAGCGATTCCCATGCTGCTGGGGTGAGGGAGGACATTTCTCATGCGAGTCAGGGCTCTTCCAAGGCCCAGCATACCATAATGCTGAGTAGAAGCCAGTACGTAGCTAGGGAAGTATGTCTGGGTCAACACATGTCTTGTGTTGCCTTAATGATCTCAGAAGCGCAATATCTGTGTCCCGTTGGCTTTTCCATGCAGTACTTGCAGCTGTAACTTGTGGACAGAGGGATTTGCTAGAGAGCAGTGGATGCCTCGTGCTGTGAGCGCTGTTTTGGGCTCAGGGCTCCGTGGCATCACGTGGGCAGCAAACCTCATGTTAGGAGCAGTCTGGTACCTGAGAAGATGTAGGGGAAATTCCTTGTTCTGCCTCTGATGTTGTGTAAGTCCTCAGAAAAAGGAGTTTGTGCTGCCATTCCCCTTTGATTTTGGGTGAGGATCTGGTGTTTGGGTCTCTGTGCTGAAGCTCCCTGTCAGTGAAGGAGTTGCAGAATTGCAGCTGGGAACTCGGAGCTGTTCTGATGCTGCAGCAAGGGGAGTCTCTAAAACAGGGCTGTGAGTGGGATCTGGAACTGTTCCATGAGGGCTACAAGTACTTGGTGGCTCTGGACAGCTGCTGGAGACAGCATTCTTTATGTGTGTGCTTAACCAATATCCATGGATCTTGACCCATTTAAAAGAAATTTCTTGGGCTATATCCATTGCTTCTTCCCAGCAGTGTCTGTTTGCAGGGGCAGCTTCTCCCTTCCTAAACACCAACACTGAAAACTTAATTTCCCTGTGGCTGAGCAGGACAGGGCCCTGCCTCTCCTCCAGCACTTCAGGCTGCTGTGGTTACATTGATTTATCCTGTACCCAGGTGCTGCTTCCCTGCCACAGGACAACTGTGAGCCTGTGCTGCAGGATGGAGCTGCTGTTTGAGTGCAGGTGAAGTGAAATAGCCCTTCAGTGGAAGGTTTAACAGAGTTTTGGATTGCTGATGCCAAGAGCGTTGTTAGAGACTTATAAACAGCTCTGGATTGTGGCTTGGGGGGAGAATGGGCAGGGGTTTACAGGTGAATAAAATGCATTAGTTTTACAAGCAAATAATCACACAATAAATCTGAGAGCGTATTTTTTCATGGAATGACAGGCCAGGTTGGAAAGGATGCCAAAAGATCACCTGGTCCAGCCTTTTGTGGGAAAGGGAGCCTCAATGAGATTATCTAGCACAGTGCTCAATTACATCCTGAAAACCTCTAGCAGTGGGGACTCTACCACGTCCCTGGGGAGCTTGTTCCAGTGGCTGATTGTTCTCCCTGTAAAAAAAGTCTTTCTTGTATCAAAATGGTGATTTTTTTTTTTCCCATGTGAAGTTGGTGCTGCATAAACAGATCTGCATTAATTTTGTGATTGCATCGTTACCAGGTGCCTTATAAACTAAAGCAGTTGTTCTTGAAGCAAATTCTGGTTTCCAGTGAAGCCAGTTTGGCAGGGGATCAGTGTGATTGCTTGGATGCAGGGTTTGAAGGGGAGCCTGCCATCAGCTCTGCAGCATCTCCAGGTTGCAGCTTTGACTCTGATGTAACTCGAGGCTGTGGAAATAATGGTGGGTTTGCATTTCACTGCTGCCTGCATGGTCTGGAAAATTAAACCGTGTTATCAAGACTACCCAAGTTTGGTCTCTGGCACATTGGAGCAGACAAATACACATAATTTGGGGCTTTGGTTGTCTGATTTTTTCAGAATCCCATTGGGTCAAGGTGCACAAGTGCGAGCACCCTCTGGTGTGGTCGCTAATGAAGGAATTGGTCTATATATTCTCTAATTACTCTCCCTGACTCCCCCAAAGCTAAGTTCTCGCTCCACAGCTTCCCAGCCTGGGCCAGCATCTGTCGATGCCAGCAGCACGCCCTTGCTGGCAGCCCACCCCCTGCCTGCCTGCCTGCATGCAGCACTTTCTCCTCTCCTTCCCAAGGCTGCAGGATGTGGGTTCTTTATTAGTTTCGGGTGCTTTTTTCTTTCCAGGGTTTTGTGCTTCCATGGCTTAGGTATGGTGATGGAGGGGCCTTGGTGTCGTAGGCCTTGCTGGTGAGGAGAGAGGCTGGAATGAGGGGCTCGGGGGGCAGGGGCGTGTGCCTGGTGGGTGCTGGGTGTTTTCTGGGTGCCTGACCCCTGGCAGTGCCAGGGAGCACCAAAGCTGCCCAGCACACACAGGATGGAGTGACCCACGTTGGCAGAGCAGCTCCCATGAAGCCAGAGCCTCTGGCAGGGGCAATTGTGGATTTGAATCCATCTGGGTGGTGTAGGGGGACACATGGAAAGTTAAGATCCTGAGCTGGCAGGAATGCTTGTTTTGAAAGACACCTAGGAAGCTGAAAAGCAGCTCCTGGGGAGCTTAGTCATGTGAAGCTGCAGGGTGGGGAGCTTGGATCAGGGCTTGAACCCAGGATTTGAGTCCAGGGAGAGTTTCTGCTTTACCTGGGAGAAAAAGAGGGAAGGAAAAAGGACTGCTGGGAACAGCTGCGTTGGGCAGACACGTCTTGCTGTGGGTAAGGCTGGTTTTGATGCCTGGGTCTGGGATTTTGTCCCTGTGCTGCTGACTTTGGGTGAGCTACAGCAAGTCATGAACTCCCTGTGTTTTGGTGCCTCTGAGATGCTGCCTTGGACTTTAGGTTTGAGCAGGCCCCTGTTTGAGGTCAGGGGAGCAGCAGGGTCCTGTGGGAGGGTCTTTATCTCTGCACCTTCCTCAGGAGCTCCTGCTGTTGCCTGGCCCATGAGCTGCTGTTCCTGCTGGTCCCTGCCTCTCCCCAGGCTGTCAGCAAAGAGCTTTCCAGATCTTCTCATCTGCGAGGTGCTGGAAATACAGAGCATTGTACTGCCCTGACCTGGGGGGAATCAAGGCTTGGGAGGCTCACCCCAGCCCACGGCGGTGCTGTCCTGCCCACGGGTGTTTGTGTGGATCTGTGTCGCTGCTGCTGCTGTGACAGTGCTGCAGGGACCCCAGCTCTGGTCAGAGGGTTTGGGTGATGATTGCTGGGAGTGTAGCTGGAGGCAGGGTCCTGACGACTTTTACAGAAACGTTGTGATGTCTCTTTACAAGGTGACTTGTAAAGAGTGGATTGCCCGGGGCTGCGCAAGGCATCAGCCTCACATCTCCCATTTTCCAGTCCAGAGACCTGTTTCCTTGACTACACCATGTGTAAAGGAGTGCAAAGAGGCTTTTTTCGCTGCTTCGGCTGACCTTTGCAAACCTATACCCTGTAAAGAACATCCCGAAACCCCTTGCTGCTTTTTTAGCACATACGGGGGGGGAGGGGGGAGGAAGAAACACCTTGGTTGGCTTCACTACCCACCTGGATGCCTGTAGGAAATCTGTCCCATCTCAGGTGACTGAGATCTCTGGGGTCACCCTGCCCTTCAGCAGCTGGATCCCGGCAATCCCGGCCACTGGTTTCCAGCGAGCTTCGGGCGGATGTGTCGGCATCCTCGGAGGCTTCGGCCGTCATCTCTTTGACTCACGAGTCTGTCACTCCCGCCGACTCATCCCCGTCCCCAGGGATGTGCCGGGGCTGGGAGCGGGGTGCCAGGGGCCAGGCGGGGGCGGCAGCTCGAGGGACGCGGGTCCCGAGTGCGGGACAGGGATGCGCGGCCACGGGAAGCGGCGGTGCTGCGCTCTGGGGGCCGGGGATGCCCCTCGCTCACCTCGGGGCTGGCGGGATGAGGTGGGCACTGCCACGTTCCCTGCCCAGCCCTGGGAGCTGCGAGGGTTGCCCGCAATCCCTGCTCCAGCCTCCTTGCAGCCTCCCCCTGGCCACACCTGCATCGCTCCTCAGCTGGCCCAGGGATGTCCTTTCACCCTCTAGGTGTCCACTTGAATTTCACCACTGAAGGGTTGTGTCCGGCTGTAAAAAGCAAATAGCTGCTGAGGTTTAGAACCGAGGAGAGTAAATTCTGATTTATGTGCTTACAGGGAGGGGTTTTATTCAGTGAAATCTACAATGTTTATCACTAGAGTGCTAAAAGCACAGGGGTGCCCCTCTCCTGAACAGATTTGCTTTTTGGCACAGCTTTTATTTACTAGTGAGTCAGGATTTAAGCAGCAGCAGGAGGGAATGATCTCGTGGCACTTCAGAGCGGGGCTGTTGGAGTCCTCTTCCTGCTCCTCCACTAAATCGCCCTGTGTCCTTGCGTAAATCATTTAACACGTGTGCTCTCACTTCCTAGATGGAAAATGAGGTGGATACTTTCCGCTTTTCCTTGGCACTTCAGGATCCGCTGCTAGGCAGCTGCGAGGGATTTGTCGTGATAAAGCTGGGAATTTGGCCTTTGGATGTGTCAGCACCCCCACGCAGGGCTGGGATGAGGCTCCCTGCAGGGTGTGGGCAGTGGCTGGTGCTAATGTGGGATGTGGGGCTGGGGGGTAGGTGGACATCAGGCTGGAGACAGGAGTTGTTCCCGCTGGAGGGATGTGGGCCAAAGAGCAAGAGCATGGGATTTATTCTGTGCTGGCAATGCCCATTCCTCAGGCATCGAAGGCGTGGCTGGCACAGGCAGAACTTCCTCTGGAGGGATGCTGGTGCTGCCAGGGCCGTGTTCGCAGCTACAGCACCACTGAACAGCAGCTGATGTGTCCCCTCTCATCAGCAAGAGCCAGCTGATCTCCTCTGTTCCCTGATCTTCTCTGTTCCTGAAGGGCGAGATAAACCTGGTCATCCCTTCCCTGCTGTTTTCTGCTGAAGTCTTTAAACTTTGCCCTCTCTCCCCCTGGAAATGAGGATGATGCTGTATGGGCCTACCATTTCCCCCAGTTCTCCCTGCCCAGCCCTGAAACGTTCAGCAGTTTTGCTTAATGGTTTTCCTTCTCCCTGTGGCTTTTCTTGGCTCTGTAGAGTGACAAGGCTGGAGCTGCCGCTCCAGGAACGCTCACCAGGAGGGTTCGTGTTTAATTGTTCACAGATTTATCAAGATAGAGGCAAAGCAGGCAACCTTGAGAGCAGATAAGCTGTTGGGCCATGAAGAGGGCTTCAGCACCTAAAATATTTCCCAGTTTTCCCCTTTCTTGCATTCTTTGATCCATTCAAGTGGAGAACTGGTAAAACCTGACTTTAGCTGCCTAAAAAGCCCTGGTTGATCTCTGTATTGACAGCTGCTCCTCAGGGACAGGAGCCTGGTTGGAAACCACTGAGGCTGGTGAGCTGTTGGTTGTTTTGGGGGTGGGTTTTTTCCCCATAAAATATGAGAAGTTCCTGGTGGGTGGAGAGGGAAAGTGAACTATGAAATTGTGAGTCTCGTGCTCTCTGTTGAAACACACCCTGGGGAAGGCATATCCTCCACAAACAGCGGTGCTGGCCACGGACCAGGAAACCCTTCCCTCCCCGCTCCCCTCTGCAGCAGAGCCGAGTGCTGTAGGCGGCGTTTCCATCCAGAAGGGCTGTTCCTGGACCCCGTTCTTGTACCTCTTCAGCCCTTGAGACGCCCACTGGAGAGGTCTGGTAAAGTGCAGGTTGTCTCTCCCCTTTCCTCACCAATTTGTTCCAGTAACTGTTTGTTGTGGTACTGGTGGTGCTGGGCTGTGTACTCGGGCGTTGTGCTGGCTGTGCTGTGAGGCCATGGGGGATGTTGCTGGATCTCACGTGGTGCCCTGAGCACTGATGGAGGCGTGTGGTTTGGATCCTGCTCCTGGCCTTGCTCCAAAATGATACAGCAAAGGGTTGTGTCATGGCACTGGTCCTGTCTTGCTGTGGGTGCACCTGTGCACCAGGGCTGTGCAGCAGCTGGGGTGCTCAAACTGCCCTTCATCTCATGGTTGATCCCCAGATTTGGTAACACCCACCTCTGGTGTCCTCTGCTCACCTCTGTCACAGCTCCACAGCTCCCTCTTCATCTCAGGACTGCTCAGAGAGTGGCCCTTTGTCTGCAGCTAGAGGGGAAACTTTATCTTGCCCTGCGCAAGGGCAGAAGGTGACAGCCAGAGGCACAGGGGGTGGAGGAAGGGGATATTTGGCAGTGGGTGAAGCAGAGCTGTTTTGGCTGTGGGTGCTAAAGGGCTGCCAGGGAGCTGTGGGAATCACACAAGTGCTGCAGGCCTGCAGGAAGGAAAGGTATTTTGGGGGAAAGGGCCTCAGAGGCAGCAGGAGGGGTATCAGGAGGGTTTGAGCAGCAAGGGTGGGGACTCAGCCTGAGCTCTCCCTCTCTTGGCTCCTTGCCTTCCTCCCCCTCCTCTCTGTGTGCAGTTTCCCAGTGCAGGCCAGTAGAGGCCCGAGCCCTGCTCTGTCTCTGGTAAAGCCCAGGTTTGCCTGCTCGCCCAAGATTTGTTCCTCTGCCAGACCCTGTGTGTGCCCCATCCCTGGAAGTGTCCAAGGCCAGGTCGGACGGGGCTTAGAGCAACCTTGGATAGTGGAAAGTGTCCCTGCCCATGGCAGGGGTGGAACAAGATGATCTTTAAGGTCCTTTCAACCCAAACCATTCCGTGACTCTGTGATAACAAGAAAAAGGTTTATTTTGCTGCTTGTTCTCACAGAGAGATGTGAATCCAAACAACGGGCCGACAGCACAACCCCCATTTTTCTGCATTGAAGGATTCACCCTACAGCACTAATTACCCATCAAACCTGAGCATCTGCTCCTGTTCTTTGACAGCTCCCTCTCGCACAAGGCTGCAGGTTGTTTCGGTGGCTGTCAGTGCCCTCTTTCTGGGGGGAGCCCCTCTGTGCCCCGGCAGCAGCGAAGATTGCCCAACATAAATCATGGGGAATCCCGTTCTGTGTTGGACACACTGTTCAAAGGCACCTTGGCTGTGCTCAGGACATGCTGCTGACAGATTTCCCCACAAAGTAAAAAGTTGTACCTGTTGACATACGAAGTGTAAGCTTTTCCTGTCAAGCTCCACTGCTCCTGGCTTCAAATCTAGTGTGAACCCAAGGCTAGCTTTAGGGGGCAGAGGTTGCCTGAACTTTAGCAGAAGTTCATGTTGTGTTTTGAGTTGAAATTCAGGTTGCTGCTTCTCCGTGCATCCCTTCAGGTGGTGATGCACAGTCTTCGTGCAGCTGGGAAGGGCCGGCAGAGGCAGGATGTTCCCTAATTGCCTCTGGCCACCTGGGAGAAGCTGCTTGAGTGAATTGAACTGTCTCCCAGGCGTCCTTCCCTGCTTAAATATGAACTAGGAATTGCGTTGAAGGTCAGCAGTGTCTGGGGATGTGTAGAGTGTGGTAATCTGTGTGAGGATGGCAAAGATGAGGCATGAGGTGTGGAGGCATCACCTCCATCCGAAACCCAGGTACCTCTGCTGTTCCCACCTCTGCCTGTCCAAGGTCCTCAGCTCCCAGTCACTGTCACATGTTTCCCTCCAGTTCCTTTAGATGTTGACTCCCAGGTCCCTGACTTGCTCTTCGTTACCTTTTGGATGCTTTTAGTATTTTTCTCATTGTTAGGAAAGTTAACTAACATCAGGAGCTGCCAATATTTGTAAAGCTGCTTTCCAAGGCAGACCGCTGCTCACGAATGAGATTTTCTTTTTTTTTTAAAGCAGATATGTCAGATCCATCATCAAAACAACCCATCAAAAACATTCCCTTCATAGCCCTCTCGTTTGTATTGCATGGACTTAAGCAATAAAGCCAGGCTGGTTTTCAGTCCTGTTACTGGCTTGGAAAAGAAACTGGCTTTAAAAACAATAAAGAGAAACCAACAACAACGAACAAACCTGGTGTTTTCCAGCAGAGATGGAGAATTGGCTCTGTGGGGAGCTGGTCTCTCTCAGGAAGCACTGGAAGTGCCCGCTTGGATTTAATACTGTGCTCATCAGCTGCCTCTGTTGTGAACAAGAACATCTTGCATTGCAAGGACTTTGCTATTTTCCATTGAATAGGAAACTGCCCTTTTATTATTATGAGTTAAGGACAGAGATTCGGAGCTGACGTGGCTGTCAGAGCTCCACCAGCTCCCGCAGCCGACCGCGTATTCCCGGGCAATCCTGCTGCGCTCGGCGTTTTCCGAGGGTTACATAAACATCCTTCTTTCCTTCGCGAGGCCGGGACATGCAATCCGCAAACTGCTGACAGTCCCTTGCAAGAGGCAGAGCTGCCCTCGTAGCTTTGGCAGCTCCATGAGGTCGGGAGGGGATGGGAGCCGTGTTGGGAAGGGATTGGAGTCACGTCAGGCAGAGCAAGGCCATCGGGATCCCGCTGTGGGGTGTGCGAGGTGGCTTTGGGCCATCCCGGTGCCCGCTGCTGCTGAAGATGTTGGGAGCTGACCCACACAGAGCAAGAGGCCAGCAGGGTCATCCTCAGGAGTTTGGATTGGCTTGCGTGCCTCCACCTGAGTCTCTCACCTCCCTGTGCCTTCCTAGTGCCCTCCTGCAGATGTGGCTTTCCAGCAGTTCGGGACCCTGCGCTCCTGCTCCACCATAATCAGGTTTTTCTCCCGAGGAAGGCGTAGGAGTGGAAGTTTATCTCTGAACTGGCAGGCAAAGGAGGATGCCACACCTCTGGGAGCTTCTGGGGCTGGGAGGAGTGGGAAAGTGGAGCAGCAGAATGTGGGCTTTGAGGAGCTGCAGTTCATGGGCTTGCCCTGAAGCCAGGGCACTCTGAGATTTCCAGGTCCCTCGGGGAAGAGAGTAGCAATAAATCTGGATCATACATGACAGAGCCTGGCCCTTTGGGTGATTTCTGACACTCTGTGCTCTTCTGACAGCACATGCAGCAACAGGCTGTAATCCACAGGGACCTTCTTGGCTCTCGAGCTGAGACAGCACTCTGTGAGTGGGCTTGGCTGCGAGGAGCTCCCTGCTCTGGGTGTGAGGGTCAGAGGCAAAGGAAGCAAAGGCACAGTTAACACGTAGTGGGGCTTTCCATGCCAGGCTGGGAGATTTTGTTCTCCTCAAAACTGAGTTCTGGTTAGCCTGATGGGCCGTTCCTGTGGAATCTTCCAGTGCTGCTCCAGGAGAGCTTGCACAGCTCCCTCAGGAGAAGCACTAAAGGGAAATGCAGGCCAAGGATGTCCTGCAAATGCTGAAAATCTGCTGAGGCTGGAAATTCATCCTTGTGTGACTGGTATGGGCTGGGGGAGCCCTTGTAATAGAGCAAAGATACGGACATCGAGTCTGTCTTTGGATGTGGCTGAAAGACAGGGTTATCGTCGTGTAGAAGATCAGGAGTGGTGATAAGATGCAAAGAGGTCCTCGTCTTTGGGGTGGGAAACTTTTCTGGAAGCTCCAGACAGTGTGGAACACCTAGAACTGTCTAGCTTGGGATATTTCTCCCTGGAAGATGCCCAGTTCATCCCCAGTAACCATCCTTCCATTGGATAATGTGAACTCCAGTCAGCCCTTCCCAGGCAAAGCCCTGGCTGTGCCGCAGCGTGGAGAGGCTGTGGCTGATTCCTTATAAGATGAGGGGTTTATTTTACTTTATTCCGTTGTCAGAGTCTGCGCCTCTTTCCTTCTAAGGTGAGGGGTTTATTTTGCTTTATTCCTTTGACAGCCCTCCTTGAGTTTTGCCAGCTCTTCTATCAGCCTGCAAGACCTAGAAGGAAACCACTGTCTTCAAAATGCTTCTTTAATGCCTAATTCAGGAAAATAAAGAGAATTGTTTGAGAGTGCCACTCTGCCTCTGAGTAACAGGGTGTGTGAGGGACACTGCCTGGTCCTCAGGATGGGGACGGGGTGGCTTCACATTCTCAAGTCTGCAAATGCTCTACACATCTGGCACGAGAGAACAGGGCTGGACTATTTGCCTTCTTTAGCAACTGGAAACAATCCAGTCTGCCAGTTCCTGCAAAGCTCATCCTGTGGTTTAGTGGATAATACTGATCCTTGTTCAACTCCCACGCTTTAATGCCTTGCGAGAGGGTAGGGAAGGCTTCGCAGAGCTTGTGCTGTGCTGGGACCCCAGTTCATCGCTGCGGAAGGCAGCACGAACATTCATTGTATTCTATATATTATATACGCTCGCTCAATAGTTTTGATAAAATGTTTGTGGTGACACAGGGGTGACTCTGGAATGGTGGCAGGTCATAGCTGGTCAACATGGTCAGCCCATGTGAGGGATGGGGGTGGCAGCAGGAGCTGAGGGGGAAGGACTTTTTCTTTGAGCTCGGTGTCTTCACAAGTCCATTCCCAGGAGTTTGGCTCGTGCTGCCGTTGTCTCCCCGGTGCTGGGACAAGAGTTGCGTGTCTGTGTCCCCTGCAGCGGGGAGATGGCTGCAGGCAGTGCACGGCTGGCTGAGCTCAGGGCCCAGGAGCTGCGCAAACCTGCGTTTTCTCAAGCAATCAGCAAAGCTGCCGAGCGACACAAATCAGGGTGACAGCCAAATCAAGGCAGATCTGCCAAGGATGGGCACGCAGGCTTTGTTCTGGGACTGCACCAACGTGACCAAATGTGAATCCAAGTGTCCCAAGCTTGATGTTGTCCTCAGCAGACCGAGGATGCTCCGATGCTGTTGCTGGTTCAGCTGGTGAGGCTGTTTCCTGTCCGCGGAGCTGGGACAGCCCCTCTCTGAGAGGTGCAGAGGGGACGTGGGGCAGGAGGGTCTCTGTGAGCAAGAGGTGACGCCGAGTTTTGATGCTAGATTGTCCCCCAGCCTCTCTGCCATGTGAGGTAGCAGGGCACAGATGTGTGCCCTGGATGGGCCGGACAGGTCTCTGAGCAACGTTATCTAGTTGAAGATCAGCCTGTTTGTTGCAGAGAGTTGGACTAGATGGCCTTTAAAGGTCCCTTCCAACCCCAGCCATTCCATGATTCCATGATACGGCACAGAAATGGATCTTCTTGTCTGAGAGCTCGTTTGAGATGAGCCCCATCAAAGCTGCTCACACAGGAGCTTTTCCCCATCCCTGGCGTGAGGGTGCTGAGGCTGCTGCACACCGCTGGCCTCCACCTGTGTGCTAAACTCTGGGGAAGGTGTTTGATGAGGGCAGGGTGGAGGTTTCAGCGCCCAGCAGGACACCACAGACCAGAGGGGGGTTTGTGAGCGAGCCCTGCGGTTCTGCCCACGCTCCTGCCTCGCTCAAATCCACGGATGTATAGAAGACAGATGAGGTGAGCAGGTTTTGCTGCGACTGTGGCTGGCAGCAGACGCAGATCATGGATTAAACATGTGCATGGCAAGAAAGGGGCCTTCTCGAGGCAGACAGAGAGGCCTGCTGTTGCCGTGCAGCCCCGCTCCTCCCAGCCCGATGCTAACAGCATTATCAATGTGTTTATACGAAGCCTGGCTGCAAAATGCCTCATCGGCCTCAAGTTTTTTCAAGCGAGTCTGTAGCTTTGCTAAATACTCCTTTTATTGTGCTGCCAGAGGCTCTCCCAGAGGCCAGTAAAGGAGGTGGCCTGTTTGGCCACAGTGATATCTGGACCGGAGATTGAATTCCCGCATGTCTTAAATCTGTCTCCAGACTGGCAAGCGACCAAGTGGGCATCTCTTTCTCTAACTAATTGGCTGTTTATGTGCAAATTGGCCTCTGGCTGCTTCCACGAGGCCTGGCTCACCAGAGCTGCAGGAGAGCATCCTCTTACAGACCTCGCTGAGTGCCCGGGCTGTGCAGGGGATGGTGACGATGGGGACAGCCCAGCCCTGCTCGTGCCTCGGGTCACCATCGCTGGCTCTGAGCGAGCGGCCGGAGCTGCTCCGGGCTGTTAGCACTTCTCTGCAGTGCTGGGATTGCTGTCTGGCCTCCAGCTGGCAGGAGACGCTTTCCCAAGCTTCCAAGCAAGCGCTTGTGGAGAGGGTTTGTTTGGAGAGCAGCTCCTGAAGCGGAGCAGAGCGGATGAGATGCCCCCGGTAGGGGATGGGCACACCTGTGGCACCACACCTGGAGCTGGTGGTCACGGTGTCTATGACGTGATTAAGGTCCTTCTTGCAGGAGGGTGTTTCTGCAGGAGAGGGCTCCCCAGGGCCCCCAGCACTGGAAGGAGGCAGCAGGGCAGTTTTATTCGACTCTCAGGAATGTTGTCTGGCTGTTGGACCAACCAAACCGGGGGGTTCTGTGGTGCAGGGCTTTTTTTCTGGAGGTGTGGGGAGAAGGAAGGTATTCAAGGACAGAGCCCAGGTCTGGCAGTTTATTCCCTTGTGTCAAGGTAAACCTGGCTGTGTTGGCCTGTCTGTGATTACTTGTCTGGGAATAACAACATCAACATCCCCTGAGTTTATAGACACCGGTCCCTGCTGAACGAGAAAGGCTGATGCTTAATGCATCCAGCGCTTTCCTCCTGTCATTCCTTTATAAGGAAAAACATTTCAGATTTAGTTTCTACCTTATTTTAACTTCTCATAAAAGAAGGCAGTTTAATTCCTTTGGTGGAACATCAAGTCCAATACTCCCTGACCTGGTGTGGTTATTATGGGCACTTGGTGAGATGAAGTAATAAAAAATGTCAGCACGGTAATGCTGAGTTCATCGGAGAGCGGAGTGGGTGGTGGGGTGGCAAGTGGTGCTTGCAGTCCAGAGATGGCAGAAGAGGTAACCCATGGCCTCCTTGTGTGATGGCACTGATCACGTCTCCTTGGAAAGGGGAATTTGCCCTGTTCCACTTCCCCTGCTGGGCTTGGCCACAGGGGTTTATGGGCACAAAAACGATGGGCAGCGTACGGGCTGAGAGAGAACCCAGCCCTGGCTGTCATTGCAAAGCAGCAGGGCCAGCTCTGCTCCTTCAGGACATTTGACCTCTGCCGTGCTCCTTTAGGAACACGAGTGTCAGAGCTAATTGCCCCGCAGCCTGCAGAGAGACGCTCTGTACCACTGCGCCAGGAAGGGCTGTGTTCCACGGCTGGTGGCAGCTCAGGTGCTGAGTCCTGCCCTGTTCCAGACCCCCAAACTCAGCCCATCCCCAGGGTTTTACTGCTTGTTGGGGGATTGCCAGTGGGGAATTTCTCTCCCCTTGCATTTCTTGCTGGAAATCTCCCCCTCTCCCTCCTGGCTTGGTGCCCTCTCTCCGTGCCTGGTGCTCTGCCCCCAGTGTGCTCACGGGCCTCTTTCCCATTTAGGGAAAAGCTGGATGGCCCCTGCTTTTGGCCTGCTTGCTGCACATCTCCCAGTTGATTTTTTTCCTTTTTTTTTTTTCTTTTCCAATCCTCTTTTGTCTCTGGAGGCTGAAATCCCCAGCGTCCAGCCGTGTGTGCCAGTTGTGGCTCTTGGAAAGCTGCACTGGGGCAGGGTGGAGGGGGAAGCCCGAGTGTTGTCCTGCTCAGGGTGAGGCTGGGTGTTGATGGCCTGTTCCAGCAGAGAGGCTGAGCCTTGGGGGGGTGGTGACAGCATCAGTTCTCTCCTGCAGCAATGATTTAATCTCAGCAGGAGCAAGTGCCCTGCAGCAGGGAACCCTCAGGCACAGGCTGTGCGCAGGCAGCAGGGCTGAGCAGGGAAAGAAAGAGGAAGCTGAAGGAAATTCCCCTAAAAATGTTGACTCATTACTTTTTTTTTAATCCAGATTTTTAAATCAGCTGTGAAACTTCTGCATCTGTAGAAGATGCTGAGTTGGCAGTGCTGGGTATGTGCAAGATGGATTGGGGAACAAAAGCTGATGTGCCGTGGGAGACCTGGTTAGAGGGGGCTCTGCCTTCGCCCTTGCCAGGCTTTGCCAGCAGGAGAGGCAACTGGAGCCTGAGCTCCTGGGCTGCCTCCTGTATCTGGGGTAGATCCCTTGAACCCCCAGCTCAGGGTTGTTTCTTCAGTGGTGCCCAGCACAGCTTGGCTCAGTCAGTCACTGGAGCCTGCTGGGATTGTACTGGGATCTGGTTAGTGGGAGTTACCTCGGATGTGTGCTTTGTGCGAGTCTGAGAGGGCTGTAATGGGCTTTTTGAGGGAATGGTTTACTGAGGTGTAAAAGCCAAGGCAGACCCTGCCCTTGCCGAGGGCAGCTGGTCCCCGGGGTGGTTCATCTCTTTCCCATTTGGCTCCTCGAGCTCAGCAGTTTAACAGCACCCATCCTGCCTAATTTTCTGTGTGCCCGTGTTAGACCTGCTGAGCTCTCCGCAGCAGCAGTTGAGCTGAGGACGTTTCCCCTGGCCAGACCATCCGCAGGGCATCCACAATCCACATCCACAATCACCCCAAGACAATTCCCATCTCATGGAGACAGGAGCACACACCCCATGGACCTTGGCAGCAGCTCCTGTCCACTTGTGCACATTTCCCATCCCTGCATGGTGGAGCTGGAGCAAAGGGAAGCTGCCAGTGGTGCTCGGTGCTGTGTGGATGCTGATGATCACACCTCAGCATCCCCACTGGTGCTTTTGCTGCCATCTGCCAAAACCTTTAAAAGGAAAGGAAAATTGTGTTCATTCTTCCTCTCCTTCCTTTCCCCCTGCCCTCGTGTCCTCCTCCTGCTGTGCAGTGAGCTCCCACACTGTGTCCATGCTGCCCAGAGGAAGCTGAGTGGGTGTGGGGCTGCGGCTCCATCTGGGAATTGTTCTTATCAAACTGGTTTATGTCAAAAAGGAATAATAATAATAAAACTTTTGATGGTAAGCAGGGAGATCAGGAGGTACAGCTGCTCCTGAGGCCTGACCTGCAGCTTGTGGTGCTTCCTGAGCCTTTACAGGGAGTTTTAGGGTCTTTGTGCTGCAGCAGATTTTGCTGCATGCCTGAAATATCTCAGAGGAGCGGGGAGAAACAACCAGGGGCTGGCGCAGGGAGCACGAGCTGCTGGAAACAGCTCTCTGAGATGCAGGGGAGAAGCACAAGAAAAGCAAGTTTCCTGCCATGAAGCTGGTATATTTATGACTGGAAAGTTTTGGGTCGAAAAGGTCGCGAGCAGGCGGCTGAGGGAGCGGCAGAGGCAGGGGCTGCGAGGGGCGACTTCCCAGCGCATACTGCCCTGCACCGGGGCTGGAAGCATCCCACGAGGGTCTGGTGGGATGGGAGAGGGATGGGGAGCACCGGAGGGGTGAAGGACAGTGCCCAAGGTGGTTGGGATGTGTGGGGGAGGCAGGATGGCGTGGGATTTGTACCCGTGGGGCTGCCGAGGGGCTGGGCTGTGCTGGCCTCCTCCCCTCGCGGTGCGGGGATGGAGTTTCCAGCCCTGCCTCGGACACCGCGTGGAAATGAGACATGCACATCTGGAAGCGGAGTGCACGCATGTAGCACTGCCAGTTTATTTATTCCTGCAAATTCTCCCTAATTAGGGGCTGCTGGGAAGTTTACAGTGCTGGAAATGGCCTCTTTCCAAGGAGTTCAGTGTTCTGACTGACCCTCACCTTCTCTTCCCCGCCCCCTACCCCACAACTACCTTAAGGGTGAAAGCAGTGAAAAGGTGTTCCCTACCTCGAGGCCCAGGCACTGCAATTCCTTCTGGAGTCAACCACGCAGGAAGGTTTTCCAAAGGAAACGTGCTGAGCCCTGTGTGTGTTAAACTCATCAAGGATGAGCAAGGTTTCTGAAGCCTCTTGTTTCTATTAAAACATCTGTGCTGTCACGAGACACTGAGTTCTGTGCCTGTTTGGCCTTAATGTTAAAAAGCAGTAATTAATAATTAATTTTTTAAAAATAATTAAAGTAATTAAGTCAGTTTTCTGCTTGGATCCTAAACTGCACCTCCCAGGTTCTTAGAAAAGTCTGACCTGAAACTGAGAAGAACAAGAGCTTGAGACTGAGTTTGTTTTAACTGCCTGAGGTTCAGGCAGATGCAGTTCCTGATCTTCTTTCCATTTCCTTCCTCTGCAAGTGTCCCCTGCTGTTTATTCAACACCAGGGAGACGTGCTTCCCTTCCCTCCCCTTTTCCCCTCCCAGGCACGTGGGCTGCACCGTTGCACCGGTGGCATGGGGACACCACAGTCCTCCCGGGAGCCCAGGGTGGCTGGGATGATGTGCCTGGCCCGGGCTCGGGGCAGCACTTCCCTTTCCAGGCTCTCAGCGTGCACAGTAGCCGGAATCACTGTCTTGGCATGAAATGCTTCAAGCTGGGCCACGGCACTGGTGTGAGGTGATGGGGCTGCAGCAAGCTCAACCTGTGCGTGCAGATCTCCAGGTCAATGGGCTGATTGCTCCTTGGACTGGATGAGGCTCAGAGTCCATGGGAGGGTGTTGGAGGGGGCAGAGCTGTGCCCCTCAGCCCAGCCGTGTGCCCCTGGAGCCCAGAGCACAGGGGGTGCTGACCCACAGCATCCTTCCTGCACGCAAGCAGTGGGATCAGGTCCCTGGCTTGAATCCCACCTTAGCACTGGGGTAGCCCTGGGTGACCCCATCAATCCCCAGGGAGGGGTTGGGGACCACCAGGGATGAGCACAGTGGGACCAGGACAGACTCAGCTCTGTTTCCAGGTTAGCAGGGGGAGGGGAGGGATGTTGGCTCTTCCCCCTGCCCTGCTCAGTGTGACCACGCGTGATGCATCCCTTGTCCTGTTCGAGAACAAGCCGGTACTTCCTCTGTGTGCTGATTTAACAGGGTTAAATCATGAAGGCAAGCCTTGATCGCCATAGCTGCATCCCTGCTGGGGGTGGGGAGAAGGGACTGTGGTTGTCTGTGCTTGTTCCTCCACCCACCCAGCTCCCATGGGGCATCTCAGCTCCAGGCTGTCCCAGAACACCAAGTTTGCTGCATGCCCTGTTCGTGCAGTGAATATCTGAGAAGCTGGAGAACTTCTCAGGAACTTCTCCTTCCTCATGTCACATTTAATTTCCTATGAGCAGAAACCTGTTTGGCCTTTTGCTCCCTTGATTTCACATCAGTCCCTTTATACCTTATCCCTTTAAAATCTTCTCAGTTCTGCTCCTATTGATCCGTTTATACCATAACCATATTTGGGCTTGGATTGGGGGTTTTTTGCTCCCTTGGCAACGGTGATCTTTGCCCGCAGCAGCCCGTGGTGCATCTGTGGGTGATGCTTCTGGCAGCCCCGTCCCCTCTCCACCTTCCTGTGGGGTGTGAGTGGTGCCGGGTAGCCAGGATGAGTCACGATGGAGCTCTGATGATTTCTGCTTTGCTGCTGAAAGTCTCTCATTTAATACATTTTAGGAGTCACTCACTTTAACTGTGTGACATTGGTGGCCTCCTGGCCATGCTGGGACCTACTGGGGCAGTGAGGTTCATTGTGCTGAGGCTCTTTTCATGAGCAAAGACTTTATTAAAAGCCCTGTAAGTGCTGCCCTTATGTCATTCCTCCAGATTTCATCCTTTTTCTGTTATCCAGTCTTCAGAGTTACCTGACCCTTTCTGTGCAGATCCCTGGGCGTGTGGCACTAAGGGATGAGATCTGGCAGCATTTTCTTTAAAAAAAAAAAAAACAGAAAAAAAATCAGTTTGTTATCCAGGAATCTCAAATTAGCGGACCTGTTTTGAATTATTTTAGCTTTTCCCATGCTCTTGGTTTCCTTGTGGAGGAAGGGAAGTCTGACTAGCACTGAAGTGCGTCCGTCCTCCCTGTGTTTCCTACCCTTCGGAAGCAGGAAGATCCTGGAGTCTTGGGAAAGCGCCTCTTTCCGTGACAATTCCTGTGTAATCAGGGCTGGATTCACGCCGTCATCTACACGAAACCGCGGGCGGAGGGGATGGGAACTGTGTCTGATTTTCCTTCCGGAGTCCCCTCGTCCCCAGGCAGTGACAGCAGCACTTCCCAAGGAGCCGGGGGCTCCCAGCACTGCTCCCTGCCACAGCCAGCTCTGCTCTGATGGCTTGCCAGCTCCCTGCTCCTGAGTGACACCTGTTCCATGCCTCAGTTTCCCCACCTGTCATATGGAGATGACTGCAGCTCTTCCAGGTGGTTTTTGGGCAGAGGCGGCGCAGGAACTCAGCAGCTGCAGGGAGCAGAGGAGTGGAGAGGAAGCTCATGGCAACAGCCTTTATTTTTTGGCTTGGAGAGAAGAGCTGTGACTCACCATTCCTTCACCTTTAAAATCTGCCTCGTCTGGGTTATTACAAATCTGCCTCTCCCTGTGACCCTGCGTTGGTGCTGCCAAGGGGATGGCACAGCGGTGCTGAGCTGGAAGTGATGCCCTGAGCACGCTGGGGTTGGTGTCTCACGGTGCAGGTGCCTCCACCCATCCCCTGCACCTTCCCTCAAAGGCTGGAAAGGAGGTTTCACCTGTGATCAGCAGCAGGAGAAGGTATTTGGGCTCTCAGTAAGTAGGAACATTGAGTGGTTGATAATAATGATGGTTAGCTGCTCCTACATAGTAATTTTGGTCTGTAAGTCTCAAAGCATTTGATGGACTAGGCCATAATCAATAAAGAGTTTTGTTTTCTAATTAAAATACAAGGAGGAAGGGAAAGATCCTGTGGATGAATTACCCACTTTTGTGTAGGAGATAATTTAAGGCTCAGGTAGCCACAATGAGTCACGGCCCCGGTCTAACCCAGCCTGATGCTCATGACTGCAGCAGATTGTGAGACAGATAAGAGCTGCTGGGTTCAGAAAAACCTTGACTTGTGGGAGGAAGAAAATCTGCCTGAAAGACTGCATTCTTAGCAGCCTGCAAGAAAAGTGCACAGTGCTGTTTGAAATGGATTTGGATAGGAAAATCCCTTTTCTGCCTTAGCCTGTTAAGGGACCTTCTAAAGCTGATACCTGCCATCTACTTATTTGTTGGTTTTTGTTTGGTTTTTTTTTCTCTTATGTTTTTTTTCTCCTTGAAGTGACTTTCTAAGTCTGCTTGCTCCGTGGTTTCCCATAGCCATGTCAGGACAGAGGCTGTGATCAGCACTGGCTGCTTCTGGAGGAGTTTGAGCTGAGATCTGGAGAAGCCCTCGAGGCACATCGCTGCTGCAGGGCAGGAGAGCCCAGGGGTGCAGCACTCAGAGAAAAAGGGTTAAAGTTCTTACATCTGCCCGTTCTCGTGGCATCAATCCAATTTTAGCTTGGTACCTGTAGCTGAGTGATCAGCAGATTTTACAGACTGCCCTTCTGGGGGCAGGAAATAACTTCTAGGTCAATGAAACAACTTTGCAGGAAGTTTCTTGCTCATGTGAAGAGCAGAGTGATGGTGAAGGAGAAAGGGCTGGGCAGTCCAGTGGTGGCCTGGTGTAGTAAGAAAACAAGAAATATTTCTACTGTAATGTAAAACAGCAAGGAAAATATTTACCCAAAATTCTCCTGCAGCCAGTGCTTTGGAGAACAGGGATTTTATCTTGGGCAGCAGTTGCTGTGTAGAGTATCCCAAAGGTCTTATCAAACCAGGAGCTTGAGGTGAGGCTTCTGGTATGGTAAAAACAGTGAGTGAGACCCTCGGTTGTGTGAGCAAGGGGAGCAGCAAGTGACAGAAAAGATGTGATCTGCTCTCTTTCTTCTGAGAAGTGAGTTCTTTCTCTTTTAAGATAAAAATTGAAATGTAATTACAAACACCTGTGATATGTCTGGAGAAAGGAGCAGGAAAGCCAGTTAAGTGACTGAAGAAAATACTTGCCACAAGGACAGAAGGAGCAGAACCTGATTGCTTTATCGAAGGGAGTGTAGGTGATGCGATCAGTGTGGGAGATCTTTCATCAGGAGAAGTTTCAGAGTCCTCAATCTCCTCGATCTACCTGGAAAGGGCAAAGCAGGGGCTGTGCCGAAACTGCATTTGGCTGAGCGGTACAACACGCACTGGTGCTATGCTGACAGGGAACCCCAAAAACCAGTTCCAGGGGAGGAGGCATGTTCTCCATCCCTCTGGGATGGGGACTCAGCTTCCCAGCATTGCTAGCCTTTCTAGAAGAAGGATTTAGCTAAACATGGGTTTAGCTTTTGGGTTGAGGAGGCAGGTGGAAAACCAGGTGAAGTGGAGTTTGGTTATGTGCAGCTTGGACAAGGGGATGATTTTTCTGGTCTGATGCTCTTTTAAAGCTGTGCCTCTGATTTGGCTCAATGAGATAAAAGGGCAAGAAAGTCTCCAAGGAGGAGAGAAGGATGGGCTTGTCTCCCTGGAGGAAAGCTTGCTCCTCTTCTACGAGCAGGCACTTGGGGTATGTGTCATGGGGTGAGCTGTTTACATACCTTGCTGCTTTAAATATTTACTGTTAGAGCTCTGGATATTCTTGTTATTCTTTTGTTTCTGTAATTCTCCATCTTTCTCTCCCCCTCTCAGTGCCTTAGGTGCACATGGGTGCAATGTGACCCAGCTGGTTTTAATGAAAAGGAACTCCTACTTATAGCCCGGATATTTTATTTCACACTTCTCGGGGCTCTCCTCCCGGCTGCTTGATTTGCTGAACTTTTATTAGATCCAGGATGATAACATTGCTTTTGCTTGGGAAACGCAGAGTGACCCAGGGAGCAGACACTGACCCAAACTGGCTCCAACTCTTCTGCTGAAGTGTTTTGAGCTTCTTCACCAGCTCCTTGAGAGCGGCAGACGTCATTGCGACACTCCCTACCGCAGTCCATCAAGCAGTGTTTTGTGTTTTTTTCTGGTGGTTTACTTCTTCTTGCCTCCTGCTGACCTCAAAAACAAGGTCCCCATCACAGCATCACACCAGTCCCTGTGTGACCTAGTTCAGACAGTGCCACCAAACCCCAAGCAGGGGGTCTCACATTGAATCTTATGGGATTTGCAAGGGCAGAGACTCTGAATGTCAAACAACGTTCTTGGTCCTTCCTCAGATTGCCCATACTGCTCTTTAAAAATCTTCTTTACAATAACGCTTTTTTAGTTTGTCTTGCTTAGTTCATTTTTTCCCCTGCTTTAAACCCATTCTACAACTTTGTCATGAGGGTGTAGTCAGGACGTTTAACAGATTTTGTAAAAGGCTCATCCAGGTTCTGTTCTTCCAGTGAGCGAGCCATCCCTAGTTTTTAATAAAGTGGGTTTTTTTTCTCTCTCGGTAACAAAGTTAATTGTTGCCAGCTACATTTTTACCTGCTGGAAATGGATTGCGGATGTGACCTGCACATGAGCGGCTGGGAAGGGAAAAATAAAGACACTTTCTTTCAAAAATCGGCGCCAGGGACTCGGGTCAGCTGCGCCAAGTGGCAGCTGCCGCCTCTCGCTGCGGTGGGGACAGCAGGGACCCGGCACCCGGGTGCTGAGCTCAGTGTCACAGGATCCACAGGTCCTTGGGCATCCCTGTTCTCCTCCAAGCCATCAGGAGCAGCTGGTGGTGTTCAGACAGGATGACACCAAGGAGCTTTACTGGCAGGGTACCACACGGGGAGGCATTTCTGTTTGCAGTTGTGATGCAGAGAGATGCAGAGCTGTTCCTCCCTGCACTGCTCTGGTATGGTGGTTTCTGACACCACGAGGAGAGCAAGAAATGAAAGAGCTGAGCGCTGCTGCTGACCAGAGGAGAGGGAACCCATTGTACCTACCTTAAAATACCGTACTTCTGTTGTAAAGGTGTGTTCTCAAGATTACTGAAACAGTTCTCGTGTTTTCAAGTAATGCCTTTCCTTGGACAGTACAGAAAACCTGGAGCTTGTTGAGTCTGGGAAATTGGTACTGTTGGTTTCACTTTCTGGTTCATGTACACTCGGGGAGTCTGTGGTGTTTGCAGACTTTAAATGTGTGAAATTAAAAGGGTGACATCAGTGGTGAAGCTTGTATTTTCTGCAGTAAGGGACAGTAACTGTACTACTGTTTTGCATAGTTTTTCTTCATGGTTCACCCAAAGTGGACTAAAAGCCCAACCCATTCATTTTTCCTTTCCTGTTGATGTGCCTGGACACATTTCAGTGGATTTCATCACTTTAAAATGATGCTATTAAAACACAGGGCGGGGAGGATAAAAAGAGGGTCAAGAGGGCAGGATCTGAATCAACACCGGAAGGGAGAAGCATGAGATATCGAGATGCTCAACCTGAGAGGGTGCGAGAGGTGGGGAGGAGGCAGCAGTGTCACGGAGGGGGCTGGTGTCGATGCCCAGAGCTGGCGTTTTCCTCGCTGGTTAGGGCTGGAGTGGAGGGAGCTGAGGCAACACTGAGGGCTCAGCGCTGGGCTCAGCATCGGGGCAAGTTGTGCAGCCCCTTCTGCTGCTGCAGTGATGGTTTTTCCAGAGCACGCTGCTTGGGTTTGGCAGTGGTGGGTTAGCACAGTGCTGGTTTGATTTTGAGGAATTCTAAATCGGAGCGTGGCCGAGTTGTCCCTTTCCAAACAAGGGTAAATCGAGAAGAGAAAGGCTCGTCAATGCTGGAGAACATCGGGGGTGTGACCCACCCGTGTGGGCTGGTTCCACCCTTCGTGCGGCAGCGCTGCTTCGTCCCCCCAGGCTGTTACCCCTCACCGGGGGCTCCGTGCGGAGGGGCACAGCGGGCTCGGGGCGCTCAGCCCCTCCTTTCCGCCGTGCTGCCGCGGCGCGGGGGGATGCTGGGGTGCCCCTCGCACCCCCCGCACCCATCGAGGCGGGGCGGGGGTCCCGGCCGCCGCCCCGCAGAGGGGCCGGCGCGGCGGAGGGGGCGGCGTGACGGGCGTGGGGAGCAGCCAGTGCGCGGCG
>VWPU01001903.1:0-83384 GCA_013398955.1 Callaeas wilsoni | reverse complement strand
CGCGGGCGGCGGCGCGCGGCCGCTCTGGGACCGGCGCCTCGCTGGTGCTGACGACGCGGCCCGAGCGGGAGCGGCGGCGCGAGCGGCGGCGGCGGCGTCAGTGGCGGGCTCGGTGTTTCGGTGGCTCTGCCCCTTCCCCGCCGCGCCATGCCCACCGTGGAGGAGCTCTACCGCAACTACGGCATCCTGGCGGACGCCACGGAGACGGCGGGCCAGGTGCGGCGTGGCTGCGGCCTGCAAGGCCTCGCTAGGCCTCGGGGTTGCGTAGCGCCGCCGCGGGGAGTTCCGGGCCGAGACGGGGCGGGCGGGCCGGGGTGCCGTCAGAGGGGCTGCTCGCCTCGCCGCACAGCCGGCGAGCCCCCGGGACTGTGCTCGGGGTGGTTTTCTCAGGCCTGCGGCGGCGCGGGGCGGGTGGAGATGAGCATCGCGCCTGCGGATCTGCAAGGACGGCAGCAGCTCCCGTCGCATTTGCAGCATCCGCGTCGTGTCGGCAGCTCTCCTCTAAATGTGGCGTCGCGGATATTAACCGGTTCTTAGCTAGAGTCAGGCTGCTTTTTGCAAGGGCGCGGGGAGTTTCGCCTGGCGAATTCAGGCCTTGAAGTCTTTGACACCGCACTTGCAGATCTGGAGGGCGTCTGGCAGGCTGTCTTGCTGAAAGGCTTCCTGAGGGAAGGTGAAGTCTGTTATGGTTTGAAAGCTGCTTGTAGCCCTTTGGTTTTTTCTTCCTTGAGGCAAGAACGAAGCCGGAAGCTGGTCGACCCTCACTGAAGACTGAAGGAGATTTTTTTATGTAAAATCTTGGCAAGATCTGTAATTTGTTTATACCATTACTGAATTATTCACAAAAAGAGCATGACTTAGTATATTGCCAATAGAAAATATTACGGTTAGTTATAGCTAGTTTTGGAATTGCATTAGGCCCTCATTTTCCCAAATGGCCCCTTGAAAAAGCAGAAGATACTTTTTTTTTCCTTTTGGTCATAATGTCATAAGTAGGAAAGTAGTTTTGCCATATCTGTATCTAATCATGGATTTTAAACTAAACGAGAACGCTGCTATACGAGGTCACTTAGAAAGTTCTTTAAGAGAACAAATAATTTAGTGGTTGGTTGGGGGCAGGGGCATGTTGAAGTTTTTTTTCATTTTAGTTTGCTTGCCCTAGTGAAACAAAGCATCCTTGCAGACGGTCCAACAAAAACATGACCTCGGAACCAAAAACAAAGTGCAAATAAAATGTAGGAAACTACGGGGAGAGGTGCCGAGTAAAACGTGCTGTTGCCTTGCCACTTTAGAAGTGCACAGTTCATCTCACTTTGATTCTTGTAGCTTTTGTAAGGAGCAAATGGCCACCTTAGGTAGAGCAAACTCTAGCATGGTTAAGACATGCAGCCTGTGACAGGGTAGATGTGTAAGAACATCTGAGGGTAGGTATAGAATGGTGATCCCTAAAACACTCTCCCAGCTTTGCCCCTCTCCCGCTTTTGGGTTCCCAGAGCCAGAGGAGGTGTCTCTGTATGACGAGTGTAGCTTGCGAGGTTATTCTTCAGTGAACTTTTCTGGTGCTTTGTTGAACTGAATGTGCTTTTGGCATGTAAAGGTTCTGTGGTAAAACGTTTCATTATTTTGTTAACCTTTGTGAAGGAGTTACCGCTTTGAATTTGTCATTTCATAATCTTGCTTGATGTTTCCAGTTTTTGCATTCTGAGAAGCCATGAGTAATTGTTCCTTGTTCATCAGTTTTATCTCACTTAGTGCTGTATTATCTCTTAACAACCTTACGAATGGGATCTCTTACTGCAAAAAGTCATGGTCACCCTGTCTCAAATAAAGAAGCATTGAGCATGGACATGGGGACTACCAGAAGTATGACATCAAGAGAAGTAGCTTAAAAGACTGAAAGTATTGAGCTTGTAAAAGAGTGTTTCAGTTGAGAAAGGGGCTCAGGTATGAGGTGTCCACAAGTGGAATGAAGGTGAGAAGTTGAAAAAAACTAATAGGAAGCTGGCTGAAAATAAAGAGGAAGACAAACATTTCTTCATAACACATTGTGAAACTTGTCACAGGGCACTATCGGGTATGAATTGAGTCAAGAACTAACCTAGAAAAGTTAGTGGATGATTGGTCAATTAACAGTTATTAAAAACAAAGGTCTGGACGCTGTCTCCAGCTTAGGACATTCCTTTTGTTACAGATGGGAAGGAAATGCACAAAACGAAAGGATCACACTGCTTCTGTAGTTGCCTGTGGTTTTCTAGAGCATTCCATGCTGCCAGGTACAGGTAAAACAAGCTCCTGCCTCAACTGTATTTTGCCTACATGGTAGGAGTAGTTAGCATGCGGGAACACAAATGCAAGGAGCACAGGCTACTCTGCTTTTTCATGTATATTAAGTTTTATGTTACGTGTTCTACAACAGAACTTGTTCTTAACGTGCAGCCTGAGAACCCGTGTCTGTAGTGATGTGTGTTTTCATTGCTAGTTTGTGCTGGCTCATTCCTGCCTTTGCTGCTGAGTGCGCTGCATTGGCCCAGCTACACAGTAAAAACTGGGTGGTGATGTGGTTCAGCTGAAAGGCGACTGATTCTTTTCATCCAGATCTATATCCCACTCCAGTCAGATTCTGGCAACACGGAGAGCTATCAGCAAGGTGTAGGGAGTGCTTCAGGATCACGGGCACTAAATTTTAAAATGCAGCTTGCCTTAGAAGGCATTAATGCAGTGTACTGCTTTGTAAATTAGTATCTGTATTTGCTGTGGGACAACTTTCATGTGGAGTAGGGGTGTTGATATATGTGGCTCTGGGAAATTGAATGTAAATAAAGCAAAGAAAGTGTCCTGTGCTGTCAGGGTTGCTGTTCAAAGTAGGATAAGCTGCTTTAAGCATTCTTTTTCACAACCATGAGGAAAATTAATCTTGGAAGGTCCTGATTTCCACTAGTATCCTAATAATGCTGACTTCTATTTCACAAATACACAGCTAACCACAACAAAGACTTCCATTATTCTAAAGTTTCAGTCTCGCAGGCATGAAATCAGAAGCACAAGTGTGATTCTAGTTGGGGCAGCTGGAGAATATTTTACTGTTGCTGAAGTGTTTATTTCTATATTTGGAATATATATTTCTATATTTGAAACTGGAGGTTTCTGGGATTTTTTTTTTTTTAATCAAGTTTCCCTCAACAGTTCTTCAAGCACTGTGTGTCATCTCAGGTTAACTACCTGAACAGGTGAAGTTAACTACCTGAATAGGTGCCAGAGATATTTTAGCATCATATATGTTAACAAGAATTCATGATCTACTGCAGTGGCACAGTTACTGGGGAAGGTAATCTCTACTTCAAAGACAATATATGGGCAGACAAAAGGCAGAAACTCCTTGAAAAACTGGCCAAGTTCAGTGGCAGTGATCATACAATTCCTTGCACTAATCTGATCACCGACAGTGTGCAAGAGGTGTTACCCTTAGGGCCAGCAGCTGGAGTGGTACAGACAGGAGCCACAATAACAGTAAAAGCCAGGCAACAGAGGCAAATACTACCAAATTGGCAAGGTTATATCAGTCTGAGAGAAAAATGTATTCCTTTGTAAGAAGCGTGTATAGTATAGTTCACTTAAATGGTTGAAGAGAATGGGAGAAAAAAGTCATATCTTGCCTTGAGAATAACCCAGGATTTTTCCATTTATGTATTCTGATCTTCTTTCAGCATAAGGATGCCTACCAGGTGATCTTGGATGGTGTGAAAGGAGGTGCCAAGGAGAAGAGACTTGCAGCCCAGTTTATTCCTAAGTTCTTCAAGCATTTTCCTGAGCTAGCTGACTCAGCTATCAATGCCCAGTTGGACCTCTGCGAAGATGAAGATGTTTCTGTAAGAAAACCGTGTAGCAAGTTGATACTTTGAATTTATATTTTATATTGTTTTCTCTTTTTGTTTAATGGGTTGTGTCTTTTGGGAGGGCAGGGTTGGTCTTTGGAAAACATAAATTTAAGGGTATGCTTGCATTTAATTCATTGTGTGATGGTTTGGGAAGATGCAGCAGTTTTCATTTATCTTTTTTTGCTCCCACCATTGATCAAAGGAATAGCTCTGTAGAAAGAAACTTACTGTTTATTTGAATAGCATTTACATGTTTTCCTATCAAAAAGCACTTTGTGGTAATTGATTCTGATAAATCCTGCTGGGAGACAGAATCTTGTTTGCACCTGAGAACCACGGGGATGTGATTCTGACTGTAATTCTTGAAGAAGTCTTGAGATGCTTCATGCTGCTTCTGTGGCGTTGGTAGAAGCTGTACCTTTGAAGCATCTTTGTTTATCCGATCTTAAGGAATTTGGACAAATCATTCAAGGATTTTTTTTGGTGCTGGGAACAAACCCTGGAGTTTATCCCTGCCATATGCACAACTGTAGAACTATCCTTCCCGTTAGCAAATAAAACTCCTTAATAACGCACATTCCAGCCTTTATTCTGTTGATCATATGAGTGATTTTGTGAACAGAGGTGCTGTTTGAATTTGATTTTTCTCCAGTGCTGCCTAAGAAAAATACATTCTTTTCCTTATAAATATGTCAAAATAGGGAGATTTGGGGTATTTCATAATTACTGAAATTTTAAAAATTTTTAAGTTTCTACGTTATTGACAATTTTGACAGATCCGGCGACAAGCAATCAAGGAATTGCCTCAGTTTGCCACTGGAGATAATCTTCCTAGGGTAGCAGACATACTGACCCAGCTTCTGCAGTCAGGTAGGAGACACATCCTGGCTGATCTCCTCATGGCACACCTATATATATATATACGTAATTTTTGTTCTGTAAAATGTTTTCCATTGATTCATAGTTTATCCCAGTGCTGTTCATGTCCTTCTTCTGTTCTTTTTCTCCTGCTCTATATTTGCTGTACAGCTAGGCTGCTGCTTCTGCTGAAAGGTCACTAATTATTCTAATCTAAACTGAAAGTCTTTCTTTTAAATAAAACAATTTTTTTTCATTCAAGTTCTCTGAAAGCATCTACAGAAAAAGGCAAGAGGGGAATCTTCCAGTTAGGGACTGCAGCAAATCGCATTCTGAAAAAAGAGTTATTGAATTTCTGATCCAGGTTCTAGAACCTGAAAAAGCCTGACGGCATTTTGTTCCATATAGTGCATTTTTGGTGCAAAATAAATATTTTGGGAGTAAATTCAGAATTTAATATACATTTAATCTCAGTAAGTTTTAGTGCTAAATATTACATGTTCAAACTTCTATTAAAACTGCATGGTTAAGTCTCTGGGCTTCTCAGAAGATAGGTTTTGGTTTGGGTTTTTTGAGATTTACACATTTCTCCATTTAGTTCAAGAGGGAAATAGTTCCTGCCATGTAGAAGTACTGTAAATTAATTAAGAATTTTAAAATAACTATGTATTTTACATTAACTTAATTACATGTATTTACATTAACTGCTGTTTATTAAAGTAACTAAATATATCAGTTAATAACTTTTCCTTGAAGTTTTCAGTCATACCAAGTTTGAAGCTTCAAGTTTTGGCAGGGAGACTAAAGTGACAAACAGCTTTTATTTTTTTTGCTTCCAACTTCCATAATCATGGCTTTGAAATTTCTCAGTCTAATAGTTCTTACAAATACAGGTTATGTTGTTTATAGGTAAATGCCGAGGACAGAATACTTCCTGTGCAGTATTAGCAATCTTTGTTTTTCTACTCTTACCTTTGCATTTCAAGGTTATGTATATTAATTTTTTTTCTCTCTCCAGATGATTCTGCAGAATTCAATTTGGTGAACAATGCCTTGCTCAGTATATTTAAGATGGATGCGAAAGGTAAAGGACACATTTTTATGTATGTGGCTTTTATTAATACTTCCCAGTCTGCAGTAGGATGAGAACAGGACTCAATTTTCTGTCTTCTTAGTACGGTGCAAAAGTGAGACACACAGTAATTGTTTGGTTTTGCAAACACTACTGTGGATCTGAATTATGAAGACTAATAAAAGAGTGTGGATTTTTATGTCAAGACATGTGAAAATTGTAGGTTTTTTTTAAAAAAGTATAGCAATTATTTTAAAATGTGTCACGGAATCGTAAAAGAGGAAACTTCGTCCTTCTGCATAGAAGGTCCAAGTCATAACTTCTAGAATAATTTGCGTTACCCAATTTATTCTCCATTCAGGGACTTTGGGAGGTTTATTCAGTCAAATTCTTCAGGGAGAGGACATTGTGAGAGAGAGAGCCATTAAGTTCCTTTCTACAAAACTGAAAACCTTACCTGAGGAAGTGATGACAAAGGAGGTGGAAGAGTTCATATTGACTGAATCAAAGAAGGTGAGTGTCTGATTTCAGTTCAAACTCAATTATTGTTAAGCCATCCCTTATCATTAGTGTTGCTTTGAAGGTCTGTTTGAGCATTGTACAAATGTGATCTTGTACTTACCTGTTCTGGTGCACTCCAAAGGTTGCAGGATTTTCTTGTAGCCATGTTAAAATCATGGCTCTTCCAGTTTTAGAAGAGTGACTTTGATTAGAATTGGACCCAATCATTTACACTGGAAAGGGTCTTTGAGAGATTGATCAGTTCAGTGAATCATCCTCAGCTGAATTCTGATTAGACTTCTTGGTGCTTTTTCCAGTTGAGTTTTGAAAACCTCTTAAGGAAGGAGAGTTCCTATACTCTCTGGGCAGCCAGCTTCAATGTTTAATTGTCCTCAACAGAATTTTTTTTTCCTCTATCTAGTTGAAACCTCCCATTTTAGTTTTGTGTCATTGTTTCATTCTGACCATGTCCACCTCATCAAGGACCTGGCTGCTATGCATGATGTCTTGCTCTCAAGTGTTGGAAGATTAGTTAGTTTGCCAGAGCCACATACAGCTCTCTTCCTTTAGGCTGGAAAAGCCTGATTGCTTTAGGTTCTCCTCACAGGTCATGTGCTCTAGATACAGATCACCTTGTTGATTTGGCTTCCTAAAGCTTATCAACCACTTCCTCATACAGGAGAGCCCAACATTAGGTGCAGTATTCCAGATTCAGTCAGATAAGGGCCCAGGCAAGGACAATCCTCTGTCCATTTGCTTCCCATAGTCTCTGCTCTTGTCACAGCCCAGAACACTGCTTGTCACCCAAGGAATGGTGCTGTCACTTGTGTTTAGCCTGCTGTCCCCCAGAACCCTCAGTCTTCTCAGCAGAGCAGTTCCCCAGCCAGTCCAGTCCCCTGACATGTGCTGATGCAGGGAAACTGGTTCATTCCAGGTGCAGGACTTGGCATTTGTCTTTGTGGAATTTTATGAGATTTCTGTGCATTCCCTAAGCTGAGAAAGATGCAAAAAGTTTTAAAACAACCAGTAATGAGTAGATACTTGTTTCACATTTATTCTGCTGAAGCATTTGATTTTTGTTAGATAGGAGTTTGTTCTTAAGTTTAGAGTTAAAAAAACTGTTTCCTATGCACAACTTGATGACAGTTGTTGTAATTTGTAGGTACATTCAATTATACTCAATGTTTTCATGTGTTCCTTCAAACTTGTGTTTTTAAATAACTAAATGCTAAATTTAAATGCTAAATATTTGCATACTTTACCTTTTCAAATCCAGTAGGTTTGACTTGGAGGTTTGCAAATTATCACCACAGAAATATGTTTTCTTTTTTTCTGTTAAGGTTCTGGAAGATGTGACAGGCGAGGAATTTGTCCTGTTCATGAAAATACTGTCTGGATTAAAAAGCTTACAGACAGTCAGTGGGAGGCAACAACTGGTGGAGCTGGTGGCTGAACAGGCTGACCTGGAACAAACATTCAATCCATCAGATACGGACTGCGTGGACAGACTTCTGCAGTGCACTCGGCAGGCAGTGCCATTGTTCTCAGTATGTATTTGTTTGCTTTGCCTGAGGAGTACTGAGGAAAGTTAATGGCTGGAGCTTGGCTTTGGTGTTCCCAATGATTATGTTTGAAAGACCACAAATCAGTACTTCGCCACCTTTAACCTCTAATGTATCCAAATGTTGGAAAACGTCCTTAAAGCCTCCAAATGCAAAGATACAGCATGTTTTTCTCTTCTCTTTTCAAATTTAAGGTGTTACAGTGAATTATGACAAGATTCTCACATTATTTTGTATTGATTTGATTATTTCAAGTCTAGTGCCAGGCAATTCAGCACTTAAGAGCCTATTCTTGGGTTGCAAGCAATCTTTTCAGCTGCTGTTGCAGACAGCCTCTGAATTCAGGCTACCTGCAAGGGAGTGTGTGTCTTCGGAATAAGAGGGAAGTTTAAAAAAGCCTTAAGGTACAGCTGTGAGGCAGGCATTTATAAGGGTGGCAGAATGATGGGAGAAAAACATTTTGCTCCTTCAGACTCAAGAGTAACGTGAATAATGTATGATGATTTGTTTGTGGTTTTTTTTCAGAAAAATGTTCATTCCACAAAATTTGTTACTTATTTCTGTGAGCATGTTCTGCCAAACCTCAGCTCTTTGACTACTCTAGTGGAGGGTCTTGATATCCAGTTAGAGGTAAGCCAAAGCTAAAATGTCTTCCAAATAGTGAAAAATAACCATCCTAGATAAAGACAGCTATTTTAAAAATTGCAGGCTCTTTCCTTAAGTAGTTTTCATTTCTTAGCTTGTAGGAAGAGTAGCTGCACTAGAAAAAAATTTGCTCTATTGAGGCATGACTGAGCATTGCCTTTTAAAGCATGTGTCATCTGTCCCAAGCTTTTGAAGCAAGGTAGAATAAGTAGATCAGTATAATCATTTTTATATTACTCTCAATTTTTTTTAAGTACATAGCATTTACTAAAATGATGGTTGCATAGTTTGTGCTAATTTAGCCTCCTAAGGAAGTGGCTTAATGTCTGTAATTTTGTTTACATTAATCAGTGCTGCAGCTTCAGTTAGATCTCTGTGGCTCTCACTTGGAGGTGAGCTGTGCTGCAGATGTGGGAGACGAAGTTTTGTTTACTTGTTGACTGATGCTTGTTGGGATTAGACACAAATCTGTGTTTCTCTTTACAGACAGGAAAAACAAATTAGGCATGTTTTTCCTTGTATTCCTTCCTGATGTTTGGGAGGGGTTTAGTTATAATAGCTGGCCTCTACTGTGCCAGCCGTAGTGATGTGATAATTGATTTTAGGTTGAATGTTAAGCTTGTGTACTTTCAGTTAACACACAAAAACCTGGATAACCTTATGTGTAGGTTTTGAAGCTTCTTGCTGAAATGAGTTCATTCTGTGGTGATATGGAAAAGCTTGAATCAAATTTGAAGAAGCTGTTTGATAAATTACTGGTAAGACTAATTCAGTTTTTATTCATGTAAAACACTTCAAGAAATTAAGTTTTCATCAAAACAAGTTATTTTTATGTATTCATCTCTTTATCCTTTTTCTAAAGTGGCTGTTTCAGAGATAGTTTTGTTCACTGATAGAAGGTTGAACATAATTTCGCAATTTAAAGCCTTTGTAGCTAGAGAGCTGTTAACTGAATAATGTTTTTAATCCAGTAAACTCATGTGTATTTCTTCTTTTTAAATTTCATAGTCATGAGAGACTCATGTTGATCTCATTAAATGCTGTATCTGCACTGACAGTTGTAAGCAAATTCAGCACTATTTCAGAAGCACTGGTGCAGTACATTATTGCTTCCTGTGGTAGTAGTGCCACCATAGTATTTCCTCTGAGTCGAGTCACAGAAGTGTAGGCAAACCACCTGCACCAGGACTTCATTCAGTAGTTCATCCATTAGTATAGAGATGGTGGATACTTCTCAAATTGTCAGCACAGATAAACCATCCACTTCAAACACTGCAAAAGAGCAGTCAGTCAGCATAAATGTGTCTCAAGCATTTGTTTTCTTTTCTGTTCTTCAGGAGTATATGCCTCTTCCTCCAGAGGAAGCAGAAAATGGGGAGAATGCTGGCAATGAAGAGCCCAAGTTGCAATTCAGTTATGTGGAGTGTTTGTTGTATAGCTTTCATCAGCTGGGTCGCAAACTTCCAGACTTCCTCACAGCCAAGCTGAATGCAGAGAAATTAAAAGACTTTAAAATCAGGTAATGATTTAGAGGCAAGAGTTAATGTTCTGTTACAAGGTCTTTGCTAGAAAGTGTTAGTGGAGTTCCCCAGGGCTCAGTCCTGGGGCCCGTCCTGTTTAACATCTTTATCAGTGATTTGAATGAGGAGATTGGCTGCATCCTCAGTAAGTCTGTGGGCAACATCAAGTTGTTTGGGAGTGTTGATCAGCTGAAAGGTAGGAAAGCTCTGCAGAGGAGTTTGGACAGGCTGAATCGATGGGCTTAGGACAACTGCATGAGATTTAATAAGGTGGAGTGCTGGGTCCTGCGGTTGAGTCACAACAACCCCATGAAGCACTGCAGCTTTGGGGTGGAGTGGCTTGAGAGCTGATCAGCAGAAAGGGGCTTGGGGGTGCTGGTTGACAGCCAGCTGAGTATGAGCCAGCAGAGCCCATGTGGCCAAGAAGGCCAATGGCATCCAGGCCTGTATCAGGAATAGTGTGGCCAGCAGGACCAGGGCAGTGATTGTCCCCCTGTACTTGGCGCTGGTGAGGCCACACCTCAAGTGCTATGTCCAGTCTTGGGACTGTCACTTCTGAAAGGACACTGAGGTGCTGGAGTGTGTCCAGAGAAGATCAGTGGAGCTAGGGAAGGGTCTGGAGCACAAGTCTGATGAGGAGTGGCTGAGGGAATAGGGGGTGTTTAGTCTGGAGAGAAGGAGGCTCAGGGGGGCCCTCATTGCCCTCTACAGCTGCCTGACTGGAGATTGTAGTGAGATGGGAGTCAGTCTCTTCTGCCATGTCTCAAGTGAAAGGACGAGGAAATGGCCTTAAGTTGCACCAGGAGAAGGTCAGATTAGATACTAGAGAAAAAAATTTTACTAGGAGAGTGATTGGGCACTGGAATAAGTTGCCCAGGGAGGTAGTGGAATCCCTGTCTCAGGAAGGGTTCAAGAGGCATCTGGATGTGGCACTTGGGGCTATGGTTCAGGTGTGATAGTTGGACTAGATGATCCTGAAAGTCTCATCTAACCTTTGTGATTCTCTTGACTCTCTGAAAGTGTGAATTATTGTCTGGGCACTAAAGAAGCACAAATCAGATTGATGGTAGGCTTATTTTGAGCATTTTTCCTAAAGGGGAAGAGACAAGACTACAGCATCCCTTTGCTCATGCTTTTATTTCTACAGGACTATGTAAATTTTACTAAGGGATTGCTTTTAAATGTTTTAGGCTACAGTATTTTGCTCGAGGGTTGCAGGTGTATATTCGACAGCTTCGTCTGGCACTGCAAGGAAAAACAGGAGAAGCTTTGAAAACAGAGGAGGTAAGAATTGTTCAGGAATTCTGATTTTTCCAATTGAGCCTACTGAAAGAACCACTGGCACAAATTAATAGGCTGCAGTCAGTTTTAAGTATGCAAATAGATTAAGGGAATAATAGTGCCAGCATTATTCAAGTGCACATTACCTTATGCTACATTTTGCAAGTGAAGATGATGTAATTTCAACTATTAGCTGCTCTCTGCAGCCACATGTATTTGGTTTCATTGTGCTCTTTGCTTTGTTTTGAAGGGGAAATTTTTATATGTTGAGAAAAAAAACCCAGTGGGAGCTACACTGGAACATTAAAAGCAACTAGTTAGTGTGAAACTACAAGAACCTTAAAAGCAGCTGTGATAGAAACTTGGAAGTGTACACACCTTTCACTGTCACTGTTACCATAGCAATTCACTAGGAAGAGCAGTCAATTTAATGTTATGACTTCATGAAATGAGGTTGGCATAAAGCTACTAGATGGTCAGTGCTGTCTATTTTTTTTACAGAACAAGATTAAAGTGGTTGCCTTGAAAATAACCAATAACATTAATGTTTTAATCAAGGTAAGTCCTCCCATTATGAAGGACTAAATTCCTACAGCAGAGTAACCTGTGCAGAAGACAGGAATAGTTTTGAACCAAGTTGTATTGTGTTATTGTGTATTGTGTTAATTGGTGGTAGCCAGCTCAGAGTTGGTGCTGCTTTATTGTTTCTGAAGAGAGGTGGATCTTGCTGATCCTCCAGGCAGCTTAGCTTTTGCTGCTACTGCTCTTGGGATAGGGTGTGGACGCCCTTTCTTGCAGCACTAGTTGTCCCCAGGAAATGACCACCGTACTTCTTTTAGGGGTCTCTGGATTTTCTTGTCATTTCCCTTTCCTGCAGTGTCAGTGAGGAGTAAGGAATAATTCAAAGAGGTGCAAGGAGATGTAAAGGAGGGAGAAGGCAAAGCAAGCTTCTATACAGAACCTGTTTCTCCAAAAAGTCTAGAAGAGATGGGCTGCAAGAAAGAGACTTTCATCTGGAGCCCATGAAACCATTCTGACTTCTTCTAACCCCCTTTGAGACTCTTTCTTCACTCTCACTTTCACTCACCACAATAAACCAAAAGCTTGGCCCACCATATTGAGAAGCCTATCTTGTACCATCACAGGGCTATCAGATATCTTCCAGCAGGAGCCACTGTAGTTCATTATAAGATATTTGATGTGCACAGGGAAGGAGAGAAAGCCTGTGCTTTTTCTGTAGATGCCCCGCTCCTTGAAGCATTCAAGATTGGATTGGATGGGGGTCTGAGCAACCTGATCTAGTGGAAGATGTCCCTGCTCATTGCAGGATTGTTGAAGTCGATGGTATTTAAACATCCCTTCCAACCCAGACTAGTCTATGATTCTGTATTTGGTCAGTGTAAGACACTATTCTGCTAAGATAAATCCTACTTGAATTTCCTGATAAAGGCAGCTGGATAAGGCAGTAAGCTGCTGCCTTCTCTCTCTGCCATGGGACTAAAGGATTTTAAATTATTGGAAAGTAGTGGTTATTTTGGAGTCTCAGTAAGTAGCTAAAATTTTGAAGCCCAAACAACATGATTTTAACTGTAGAATAAACTGTCCAATTCTGCCTCCACAGGATCTCTTCCACATTCCTCCTTCTTACAAAAGCACAGTTACACTGTCCTGGAAACCAGTACAGAAGGCAGATGTAAGGTAAGAGTTCTTCATATAAAAAAGAAAACAGTGGAGTTCATTTTGTAAACAGTAAAATTAACCTCCCAAGCCATGTCTGTATAATACAGACAGCACGTGAGCTAAAAGTTTCATATCAAAAATAACACACAACCTATGGCTGTGGAGAGATGCTCTTAGTCTTGCTTTAGGGATACTAAAGACTGAATCAACTGGGGGCTTGCTCACTTCTCTTTTGAAGTATTATTATTCAGGGCATCGTCACTGGCTGCTGCTGGCTTCCAGTGGTTAATCTTTGTGGCTGAACTACTATTACTGTACTTGTCACCATAGGGGTCTAATGATATGTTTTTGTTTTCTTCTGTCAGTCAAAAAAGAGCAAGTGAAGATACAACCTCAAGTTCACCCCCAAAGAAAGCTTCAGCAGGACCAAAAAGGGATGCCAGGCAAATATATAACCCTCCCAGTGGAAAATACAGCAGTAACCTGGGTAGTTTTTCTTATGGTAAGTCAGGCAGCTTGGAAAAACTTCGTCTAGTGACAGTTGTGTCTTGGGGTGGGGCGAATAAATATCACATTCTTGGAAGATCAAATTGTACTGTCATGAATTTTTGTTTGTGATGGTCTCTTCCTAGCTGTTGATGTATTGCAGTGTTTGAGTGTTACCAGCCTGACTCATGTCATTTGCAAGTTAGTTTTAGTAGTGTTTTAATACCTAGAGTTAGTAATCGAACTCTTGTGTTCTCTGTTACGACACGCATGCACCCATTTCCCATTGGACAGGCCAGTTGCAGCAAGTGGCAGAGCTGGGTCACCTCCTGTCATACGACTGGACCTGTGCTGCATTGCTATTAGAGCCACTGCTGATGCTGCAGACCTGATCCAGAAGTTCTAGGAGTCGCCAGGTTCACTGTGCATTCACACAGTTATGTCCTTGTGCTCTCAGTCACACTGAATCTGCCTTTCTGTGAGTCATATTTTTGGGTGAAGCACAAGAGCAGTTGCAGACTGGATGAGTACACCCAGCAATGGCAGCAGCCCATTCTTGTCTTCCTTGTAGGCCCATTGGTCCTACCTCTAGCAAGTAAAGAGTCTGCTGTGACAAATTGTCATTCACACCCATGAGTTGAAAAACTAGTATAAAGCATTGGCAGATATATAAAGCAAAGAGAAGAGATAACATTATCTGTAAATTTCTTATTCTAGACTTCAGATGATGCACCTCTGTCTTTTAAGATAAGCTTGTAATCGTGCAGGTCTGAAGATTGGGAAGCTTTCAACCAGAAATGTTTTATTGCTTGCTACTGTTTCTTGTTAGTGAGATGCTTCAGCCTTGTCAGTCAGCACCTGATTTCTGTAGCCTTTAAAACAAGCATGCAGTTCTCTGTGTAGATTAATATAACCTGTATTTTAAGACTGTACATGAAGAGAAATCATGAAAGGGGAATGAGGGTTTGGTACATTTTCAAACAAATCCAAAGAAACTATATAAACTATTAGGGTTTGTGTTGTTGGCGATTTTTTTGCTGTGATCAGATTTGTTCTTAACAAAGAGAAAGGAAAAACTTGTTCTACAGTATACAAATAGTTTGTGTAGTATCCATCTCTAGCTAAGATTTGTAGTTGTATGGAGTGAAGATATCAGCCCTAGAAAAAAGAATCACATGCTGGTGATAACTTAAGGATAGAAAAGAACAGATAGAAGGACAAAGTTGTGGTTTTCCATCATTTTATAAAATCACTAGTAGCAAGTCAGACCGACACCTCAAGATTAATATTGTTTTATTGAACAGGAAGAAGAGCTAGGCACCCAGTCTTCAATTCTGTGGTGATGGATTGGCCCGAATATAGTCCTAAATTACAGGGACAGTAATGTATCACAGTTTTAGTATGCAGAAAGACTGCACTTAATTTAGACAGGCTCGTTCTCCTGACCTCTTTTTACACTTAGTGGGGTCCATTTTCCATCAGAACATGACTCAGCAATGTCATGGTCTGTAAGCAGGTGTAGCCTCAGAGACTGAAGTTACCCTTCAGTACCTCCAGATCCTGCTATTCAGTTTGAATCTGTGTACAGCACAAAACCTGCCTGAAAAGTTTCGACTCTTATTTCAGAGCAAAGAGGCGGTTTCCGGGGTGGACGAGGAAGAGGCTGGGGAGGACGTGGCAATCGTAGCAGAGGAAGAATCTACTGAGAAGAGTGCTAAATCTTCCATGCCCCTGAAGGGCTAAAGTGAAAGTGCTACTCAGCAAATTTGCTTGGAGCATTGTTTTCTTCAAGGACTGCCTTCCACTGAGACTGACTTAAATGTTCTTTATACCTTTGTATGTATGATCTACTTTTCTAACGGACTACAACTTGTCCATAGTGAAACTACAACTGTATTTTTGGATGCTTACAGTCAGCAGTTTTGGGTTCTTACTTTTGAAGTGTCTTCAGAATTCAAAATTGGAAAAGAGCATAGATGTTTCATCAAAAGCTGCATCTTGACAGTTTGTGTATTAACCTAGAAGTCAGCTACTGCATAACTGAAACTATGTAATTGAGTTTATGTATTAAGTAATGGACAGGAAAGGCATGACAACAGAGATATGTGTTAGATAAGCTTAGCAGCTGAAGTAATCCTTTCCTCATCTGTAACCATATTTTGCAATATGTGGAGAAGAGTACCATTGTTAAATTTGCTTTGATTTACTTTCTTTAATTGAATTGAATGAAATACATGCTGGTTTTTTAAAGTTTGCAACATGGCTGGAAATCTGTTTTGCTTGTTGCATGAAGCAATCTTCTTACTTAGAGATGTGGAGAATGTGGCGTTTTTTGGTTTGCACATCTTACTCTTCTCCGTGCATTGTAATACAAAAGTGATGTTTTGGAAATTAATTTTACTGTTTAATATGAATATGTGCATATAGTTATGCCGTGAAATCGCAGTAAATGAATAGCATAAAAAACCAAAACAATAAATGACGAATTATTTCAGGAATGGGGTAAAGACTGATGCAGTGATTAAGCTTCATAGGCTGGAGCTGGACCATAGGAGTTTCTGGTTCTTTTCTGGTTTTTGCAGATTTCTGGATTAGTTGGCACTTGAGGGTGGGTTGGTTGGTTGGTTTTTCTTGTTTCGTGATTTTTTTGTGTGTGTTTTGGTTCTTTTTTTTAACCAATAGTTGCATTTAAAAATATATAAATAAAATTGTATTTTGGGTAACATTGAAAAATTCCAGCTATGTAGTTCGATTCAGGTGGAAAAGTTAACAATTCCATGCTATTTTTTTCCATAGCAACTTGAGATTTTTATTTACTGGTGTGCACCCAGAAAATAAAATGTAAGAGCACAATGCTTTTTTTTTAATTCTCACCACTCAAAATTTTAACTTCTCAGGTCATTCAACATTGTAAAGGAAATAGCATATAGTAAAAAGAAGTCAAGACAGGAAAAGAATTTTAGTTAAGTGTTCCAGAGCATGTTGATGTAAAATACCTTAGGCTTTAGAAGAGCGAATAATACTTATCCTTTTTTTTTTGCCCAGCAGTATCCACGAAGGTGATGTCTCCCCACCCTAGTTCCATTTGTATTTGCTTATGAATCAGATTCAGGTGTTTTCATTAACACTCTTTGATTTATCAGTACAGTCAAGAAGGCCAGAATACCAAAATTATGTCAAAGTTAGAAACATTGTTGATGATGCTAAATTCAAGTCTGTTCCTGCTTAACTCTGGAACAGCAGGTAGGAAACTTTGGACATTCCAGGACATGTGAGCTGACTTTGTATTTCTCAGTACATGCCAGCTGCTAAACTCTGATTTGGCATTAAAACCATGAAACTTGGCTAAAAGCTTTGAAGGAGAAATTTGTGAGGTCAAAATGTCACTCTGAAAATAGGCACTAGATATGTAATAAGCTTCTATTGGGAGGGAAAAAAGAAAGAAAAGACATTTTGCACTTGAGGCTATAATTGGTATTTTGAGGGGTTTAATAATGTAATCCCACAGCCTAAACATAGCTTGTGTTTAGACTAGTAACTAGGTACTAGCAGCTTATTTTCTCACTGAATTTTGAGTGAGTTTTCTTTGTGTGACTCCTGTATTTCAGAGGTGATGTGCAAAGTTCTTGTGGCCTCAGAAGTAGTTAGATTATTTTTCCCCAGTTTCCTGTCTAATTTTAACATAGTGAGTTCTTGTGGAAACAGCTGTTTACCATCTTGTTGAATTGTAAATGTTCCCTTACAGCTTTGGAATAAATTCATTTTGTAATTTTGTTTGGCTCATTGTTTCACAGTTACTTCTGCAGCATTGTGTCGCCTTAGTAAGAGGTTCTATGGGACCTTTTTGTTGAGTTACTCCTTAGATTGCTGTAGATGCAGAAAGCTGTTTGCCACTAAGGAATGGATCATAATAAGACTGCATTAAATGTTTCAAGTTTTAAGGAGTTCAACTTTCAAATGCAGAATTTTGAGGGGGAATTTAAATATGCAGCAGAAGCTGCATGTTGTACATCTTATTTGGGAATTCAGTGACAAGGAGTCAGTCATTCTTACTCAAACTCCTCGGTGCTGACAGTGTGATACAGTTTGTTAGTACCTTATGAGAGGAAAGCTAATGTCTACAAACAATTTGATGGGTGAAGGTGTGGGTGTTAACGTCTTTGAAATGGGTCTTTCCCACTTTCCTACTGCCCTTGGGCAGCAGGTTTGTTGCAGAGCCCGGGCAGCTGGGCTCNCTGCACAAGCCTGAGTTTCTGAACTTCGGGGTAAAATGACAGGATCAAGGGGAGGATGTGTGGCAGGCGGTTCAGGAAGGCTGTACCTTCCTGGTACCTCAGCCAGTGGGGAAAGGAAGAGGGCAACGTGCGGCCGGGAGTTCGGGATAAAAGGAGGCTGCGCCCTCCGAAACCTCGCGAGAGAAAACCCTGCGGGCGAGAGCCCCGGTGGACTCTGTCCCTTTATTAGAATAAAGGTGCAGGACTCCTCTGTCTCATTTTTGGACATAAACCTCTGGCGTTTGTAGATTTTCCTGACACTTAGGATAGAGCAAGACCCACTTGGAAGGGCAGCTTGGGGTTTTTTTGTGGAATCTGTAATATGCCTGATTTGAAAACTCTGGCAGCAGCAACGAACTATCATACTTGTGCGGATATTTGCTCTAGGCTGATAGAAACCAAATCCCTTGAACCACTGACACACCATTTTTAAACTTGTTTCTACTTAATAAGTTTGAGTTGTGAGCGAATGTGACTGTTTAATAGGCTCTTGGAAGTTTGGTGTTCCCAAGAAGCAGGACTGAAACAGCTTTTAGATTTCTCTCGGCACTGGGGAAACAGGCTCTCGCTGCTGGGTTGGTATTTACTGTTAACTAGAACAGGAAAGGAAAGGTTCTGCTGTGAAAAGCATTAGAAGGGGAAAGGCGCGATGTGTCCTTCGGAGCTCTCTTCACCCAGCTCCTGGGAGGGCTGGCATTAACTGTGTGTGCATGGCTGCAGTTACGGTTGCTTTGCGGTGGGCACAAAGTCGTTCCCTCAAGCCGTCGTGCCAAATGTTCCAGTGTGCCCTGGACAAAAATTTCCTCTTTTCAGTTGAAGCGTTCGGCGTGTCGCCACACGGCGCCTGTTGGCATTTAACGCCGGCCATGTGCTCGGGGCAGCGGCTCCGCCGTCACCAGCGGCTGCTACAGGTGCGGGAAGGCGCCGTTGGCCGGGTCCCCGCGCGGGGCAGTCGGTGCGCGGTGCTCCAGGGCCGTGCCCCCGCTGCTGTTCCGGCCCTCGGCCCGGGGCCGCCCCGGGACTGAGAGCGCTCCGGCGGGGGACTCCCAGCGCCGCCTCAGACACGGACCTGGGCCCGCCCCGGGCCTGAGGGCGCTCCGGCGGGGGACTCCCAACGCCGCCTCAGACACGGACCTGGCCGCGCCCCGCCCCGCCCCGCCCCGCCCGCGCGGCCGTACCGGCCCGAGCGCGCGGCACCGCCCACCCCCAAAATGGCGGCGGCAGCCGTTCCGCTTCCGGGGGGTGCGAGCAGGCCGGGATTGGGGAAGATGGCGGCGGTTGGAGGGTCCGGGCGGGGCGGGCTGGGGCGGGTATGGGTCTTCTCCGGATGGGCTCTGGGCCTGTGCTCGCTGCTGGCCTCGGGGACGCGGCCCGCCGCTGCCACCACCCACTGGGTGGTCACCGAGGATGGGAAGATCCAGCAGCAGGTGAGCGGCCCCGGGCACGCGGGGCGCTGCCCACCCGGCTGCGGAGGCACGGAGAGCCCCTGTCCGCGCCGCCGCTCACCCATAGTCCCGGTCTGCCCCGAGCTGTGCGGCGCGGGGCACGGGGCTCCTCGGCCCGGTGCGAAGCCCTGCCTGTTCCCGCAGCCGCTGCGGCAGCCGGGCGGCGGTGCCGGTCGCTCCCGCGGCCCCGGTACGGGGGTCTCCCGCGGCGAGCTGGCGTCGCTTGTGAAACGTGGCTTGAATCCGCCAGAGCCCCGGGGCGAGGCAACGGGGAGGGGCGGTCGGCGGGTCGGGGCGAGCCGAGGATGGATTTCGGCTGGAAGCGTGTTTGGAGCAGCGGCGGTTCCTGCCTGGGGGCCGCTCCCAGGGAGCCTCCGGCACGAGGCCGGGTCCCGCTTTGGTGCCGAAAGCAGCGGTACCGCGGGCCGGGAGCGGGGCCGGCCCCGGGCTCTTCGCCGAGGGGAGGAGATGTCAGTGAGTTTGCGATTTTTCACATCCAGCCGCACCCGACCCGGCCCCTTTTCCTTCCTGCTGGAAGTAGGAAAGAGAAACGGTGGCGTGTGTGCTCGCTGCAGGAGCACACGCACGCCCTGTGAGGCAATAATCTCGTGGGTTTAGCCAAAATGTCTTATTTTGATAGTGGGCTGTACCTCACGTTCACTAAGCGACTTGAAAGAGTTGATCTGTATTTCATGTTTAGGCTTTTTCTTAGTTGCTTGCCTTCCTCTTTGTTGTAAAGGGAGCAGCACTAGAAGTTCACTTTTGTGTCAGATCTGATCGTTTCTCTCTGGATTGGAAGAGTTGATCGGTGTAGAAAATAATGTGGCCTTCTCCCTGTACAAAAGAGTGGAGACATGAATGTCCATTATCACCTTCGATTTGTGAGGATTTTTAGTCGGGTTTTCCTGTCAAAATGCATTGAGGTCCTCAGACAGGTGGAGCAGACTTTTCTCTGCAGGAAACTCATGCTGTCTTTATGGTTCTCGGGCACTTCGGCTGTCTGGGTGGACCCAGGCACTCTAACACTCTCATTAATAATACATTAATTAATGACAACACTTCCAGTGCTATCTCATCTCCTTTCCCCACTTAACATAGAGGGGAAGTGGTACAAGTATATGATAATGGTCTGGAAGCATCTGTGAATGTATACTGATTGTATATTATAAAATTTGAGTCAGGCGTTGATTTTGATTATTGCATGAAAAGCAGCTGTGACTTGGAAAAATCCAATTAGATAAAATGGCTTGAAAATCTTATTAGTTAAATTCGTTACTGATTTTAAGAAATGGCATTTCATGATGTCAGCTAGCTGATGGTACAGGTAGAAGCTTCCACTGTACCATTGCTGTGCAGTAGTCTTTTCTGTTACAGTTCCAAAGGCTTTGTAAGCAGGGGCATTCCCATGTTCCCTCTGTCAAGTTCTCAAAGCCTGTAGGTGAGGTGATAAAACAGTGTCTGTGGCATAACTTCTCTTACTTGCAGGATTAAAATTAATTCACCCATTTCCAGCAAGGAAATTCCAATTATAAATATGTTATTACTTAGAATATGAGGTGCTAGATTCCTCGGTACCTGGAACATAGTGCTGTGAATTGTCCAGTGAGTTTTTTGTAATTAGACGCATTTTGGCATCTGTTAGTGTCATCTCCCTGGCTCTCATGAAAATGATACTTTAATTTGTGGTTGTTGCCATTGCCAACTCTGCATGGCACCTCCGAATTTCTTTTTTTCCACTTGCTTGTGTTTTGGGGAATCAGTGAACTTCAATGTTGTTTTAAGTGCCAAAAATGTAGAAGTGGTTCAGTAGTTAACAGCAAAAGTAACAGACAGTCTCCACCTGTCCAGCGGTGGCAGGAATTGTTGCTGTCCCACTCTGCAGCGCACTGGAGCGGTCACACCTTGCGTACTGCGTGCAGTTTTGGATGCCTCAGGATAAGAACACGGAACTGTTAGTCTGTGTGCCCTCCCAGAGGAGAGCAGCCAGAGCATGGAAGCTCTCAAGGGTAAGACTTAAGAGAAGCAGCTGAGGTCACTCAGTTCGTTCAGCTTAGTTCTGAGGAGACCTCATCCAGGCCTAAGACTTCTTCAAGCAAGGCAGTGGAGGGGCAGGTGCTGGTCTCCTCTCTCTGGTGACTAGTGAGAGGACACGAGGAAATGGAATGAAGCTGTGCCAGGGAAAGTTCAGACTGGACATTAGGAAAAAGTTCTTCACAGAGAGGGTGGTCGGTCACTGGAGCAGGCTCCCCAGTGAAGTGATCACAGCACCAAATATGTCAGAGTTCAAGCAGCATCTGAGCAGCACTCGGAGGATTCATAAGTGATTTATCAGTTCATTGGTAGAACCAGAATATTCCAAAATATTTAAGCTCTCCTTCTAATACCAAGAACTTATTAACAGGACAAAAGCCTCAAACATCACTGCAGAGCATCCTTTTGCTTCAATTTTTCAGAATATTCTTCATTAAGTTGCTACATATCATGAAAACTCATGGGTCTATTCCAACTTGAGAGACTCTCTGATTCCTTGGCAGTGGGAACCTCTGCATATTATGTGCTCTAGGGCCCTCACCACCTCAGATGCCCTCAAAGAGAGGACAGAAAGCTGAAGCAGGTGCCTGGTGGGGGGGCACGTTTCTTCCCACCAGAGCCCAAACACCATTTCTGGAAAGTTGCTTTTCATTCAGCCCCAGCCTTTCCTGCTGCATGGGGCTATTTCATCCCATGGGCTCGTGGCTGCCGTTGTTGACTTCATGAGATAGGTCCCTGTCAGCCCATTCTCCATCACCTTGTCTTGCTGCAGCCCTGCAATGGCCACCTCACCCCACGTTTGCAGAGGACACCAAGCTTGTGGGGGTTTTTTTATCGCTGTCAGCAGTAGAGAGCTGTGTTAGTAATGGCTGGTATTGATTTGTGAGGGGTGTTGCTGGTGGTCAGCCATTGTTGGACCTGGCATTGCTCCTTGCAATGCTTCCAGCACAGCAGTCTCTGACTGGAAGTGGCTGCCGGTGGCAAAGAGTGGTGATATTAACTAGCATTTATGTTATTTAGTTTTGGAAATATTAGCATTCTTAAAGTCTGAAACACATCTTCAAAGATTATCAGCTTTTTAAAGAGGTACAGGCTTGATCTTCACTCGGGCTACCTCAGTTTATCTGAATGAAGACTATATAATTAAGATGTAGGCAAAACTTAATTGATAGTAAGACCCAGACATTCCCACTGCTAAATGAGCCACTATCTGTGGATATGCAGATGAGCACCAGTGACAACTGACTTCCTTGTAGCTTTGAGTTTGCTACTGAGAGCTTTGTTTTCCTTGTTACCAAAGTGCGCTGTGGATGAGGAGCTGACGGCAGGAGTCACAGATCCTGACTTAAATACAAAATATAGTTGCTGGAATGTGTTTGAGGGAAGAAAGGTGAGCTTATTTTACATTATTGACCTAAAATCTCTCTTAGCTGTTTCTCCTTACAGTGCAGCAAGGGTGCAAGCATTTAATATGAGACTACATTCAAGTGAGATTGACTTTTCTGTGATGCAAGACCACAGGTATACCCTGGCTCAGGCTTGACTTCCTAGTGGTACAGCAACCTGGCAGCACTGGCAAAATTAACACAGACTGAACAATTTTCCATATATCAGCAAGATCTCATCTAGTAAACAGGAGTACTTGCTAAGTAGGCACTGTTGTTCGAGTTTCTAGTGAGCATTTCTAAATGACAAAACAAATTACTAGCAGCACGTATAAAATTTCAAAGTCTCAGCCAGCAAGAAAAAAGCCATCAAGCTGTATCTGTTGCTCTAGTAGCTGGTTTTCAGATCAAAGACATCATTCTCTGGTTCAGTTCATGTTCATCTTTTAGTCTGACTCTACCTTCAGACGTGTGCTCTTGCAAAGCCAGGGACTGAGTAATCGTCTGTCTTTAATGAGATTATATCTGCTCAGTGCACATGTTTATAAGCCATTTCACAACTCACAGTATAAAGTTCAGGCTAATATATAACTGATTTTAGACAGTACTTGTCTGCCAGTAGGGAAGCTAGTCACTCTACAGAAATACTAGTGTACTTCAAGAAAAGAGAGAAACTCAGCATAAAGAGAGGACAGACAATTGTCAGGTTAAATGCAGTGCAGAATACAATCTCAGTAGTCATTCATGGCTTTAATGGTGGGGACCAACTGCTAGCATGGCTCAGAGACCTGACATACCAGAGCTGAGGTAGGGTCTTTCTAGAGATGCCTTGGTGGAGGTGATTAAAGCTGAGCAAGCTGGTGGGGACTCAGAGGTCTGCCTTTTTGTGGACTGCGGTAAACACTGAAGAAGTTAGGTCAGAGTAATTAAACTAAAAGAAGCACAGAAACCTTCCAGGCAGATGATCCAAAGCAGGGTTGGGAAAGTGTTGTCAGGAGCAAAGAGCCTCTGGCAAGGAATCTGAGTTGGCAAAAAGTTGCTTTACTTTTAATGTGTTGTCATGTGTTTTAAAGTTCATGAGAGATGATCTGGAGGAGAAAGAGCAGTGCTGGTTAGCTTATTTGGGACTAAGACAACCAGCTGCTCAATGAATGTGACATCTGAATTTCCTGCAGTGCTGTAGTGTGCTTAATTCTGGCTTAGTGCAGTAGAGAGGGGAGGCTGTACCTACCAGTTGTTCATTTGTTTGCAGATTTGAGTGCGAGTGTCCCTCAAGCAGCAGCGAGGCAAGTTAGTTCATGGGTGGCTTTAGAGCTAGGTAATGCATTACTCTGCCGTCTGAGCACATGTACGCTAACAGGTTGAGATGAGAGCAGTGGTCCCTGCACTCAAGAATACAGGAAAGAGCCATCCAAACCGGAGGAAAGCTGAGATTCTAGTGCAGCCAAATAAAAAGCTCTTTGCGGCTTACAAAAGCATCCTCTGTGATGCATAGAGCAGTCACTCAGTCCTAGCTTGAAAATGACAGGTGAATGTTTGCTTTGCTCTTACTCTAAAGGTTAGTTTGCTTGGTCGTATGAGCTCTTACTTCACTGAATTTCTTATCCTTCCAAGTCTGTTGTGTGCTAAACAAAAAAAAAGCAAACAACAACAAAAACAAGGAAACAGGAAAACACACACAAAACCAAATTGTTCATTTTTACTGAAGTGTGTAAGGTGGTAGCATGCGTTCCCCAAAATGGTTGTCAGTGCCTCTTTATGAGGGTGTGCAAAGTCACCTGGGTTGGTTGGAGTGTTCTGTAGTTCGTTAGGTGTTATCCAACCCTAGGATGATGAGCTGAAGCAGGATAGTTCTGAGGCATACATAGGTAAGGTTTTCCTCAAGAAAAGGAAAACTTGTTCTGGTTTAGAACTTCTCTCTTGATCACCAGAGGACCATAGGCCTTCATGTGGTATGAAAAATAGTAGTTTAAAAAAAAAAACTCTTTAAATTTTCTGCCTTTACATAAGTGTATAAGAAATTTTTGAACCTGAATGTTTTGTATGATGAATGGCTGAGTTGCTTAATGTCCTTGTCCCAGGTGGGGTTTAGAACTGCACTTCACCAGCACTGCCTGCTCCCAGGGAAGCACAGCCTGTGTATTTCTGTGTCACTGTGAACATCACGACTGGATCCGAATTTATAAAAATAGGCCTTGTGGTAGCCTGTATGTGGCATCAGAAATGCAAATGCTTCATTCAGGGGAGCAGTGGTGAAGTAGCTTCCACTGCTCTCAACTCAGCAGTCAGAGATTTGCATCTGAGGTGGAGGAGCTAAGAGACCAATCCAAAAGGCTGCTGAGCTGCAGCTGTTGGTGGCTGTGCCCCTCATACCTGCCGCAGTCCAGCAGGTAATCTCATGCTAGGTTTTGACTGCTGACAGAAAAGCTTTAGTGCAAAGATGTCTGGATTTAGCTGAGCATGGTAATACACGCCAAGGTGGTTCAGTCTGTAAGTCCAGAATGCTGCAGCAGTGGCTCTGACCGTGTGTAGGCATGTCCTGCTCATTCCTCAGCTCCTGGTGTTTTTGTACAGCCTTTGTCCTCTGGACACAGTGTGCTCCCAGGTCTCATTTCTCTTAGGATCCTCACACTTCAATTCCCTGGCCTCTTGTCCTGTTTTCTGTCACCTTTAAAATAAGGGTTGGCCAGTCTGAAAAGATGATCTGAATCAGCTGTTCAAAACTGGTTATTCTGTGGTGAGACTGATGCTTGGTGCCTGGAATGCCTTCCCTGTATTGTGAGCTTCACAGCTGAAGAGTAGCCTTGGAAGTGGCCCAAGCACAGGTTTGCATGAAGACCCCACCAAAGATCAAAAGAGCAAAGTCAGCAAGACTCTGAAATCCGCTGTTATTTCATGTACCTGCCTGCTTTAAAAATACACTGCTGCATGAAGTAATTTCCCTCAAAGTTTAACAGAAAAAATTAATGGGTTTTGTTCATTTGCTGAAGAAATTACTGCTCAGGGTTAATCTTTTTTCGGTATCTTGTAAGTCTAGTTATTAGCCTTCCCGTCTGTATTTTCAGTATTAGAACACTTGAAATTTTTAGGATTTGACAGTGAGCAGACATCAAGAACCAGGCTGCCTTTATGAAAAAGTACTTGTTCATTACAGATGTATATCTGAATGATCTCTCTATCTCTTGTTTTGATTCAACTTAGCATATGGCTGCTGAAGAATATAAACCTTACCTAGAATATATGAGTTGGAAATTTATACCCTTAAGTATGACCAGCAACACATCGGACACATGGTGTTCCAAGTAAAGTCTTGTTTTCCTTTGGTGTATTTGGATCTGCTACCTACAATATTCATAGCTCGTGTGATCTCAGCTAAGCAGAGCTATTCAGTAATAGTACTGCAACTTTGTTAGGTTTTATTTCTGAAAGTGTTTAAAATCTGTGTTTCCCCTCTAGTACAGCTAGTATTAACAATATCAAATTATCTAGTGCTGTTTGCTGACAGATTCTGCAGCAGTAAGCTTTTAAATGGCTCAATACTTACAAAAACTCATTTTAACATCATTTTTTCCATATGAATTTTTCAGTGACATTCCTTGGAACAAGTATCTTCTGACACTGCCTACTCATCATTTGGATGAGTCAAAGAATTTATTTTCCAGTTTTGTAGCTTGTCTTGCACTGAAACCTGTACAGATTTTTTTGCGGCTTCCTCAGAAATGCCATGTAGTGTCATGTTGGAGTGTAAAGTATCTCAAGACAGCAAGAATACCAAAAGACAAGCACCAGTTTTCAGATCCTTGGCTCCCCCTCAAGACTGCGAGAAGTTCCAGCCTGTTGGAGGGAGAATTGCCTTTATTTTGTACAGTGTAAAAACATCCACTGCCTATAAAACAAATATTGGGAGCCCATCTTTCTTTACGCCATATTTGATACAGTGTGTTTAACAGCTTCTTTCTCTGATAATCTGCCTTCTGCATGTAGTATAATGCTTTTAGGATGTGCAGAGGCACTAGCAGCTGTTCTGATTTTGATGTGCCTGTGCCTCAGTTAACAGTGGGGTTTCCACTGGACTTTTAAAAAAGCCTTACTTAAAAATAGTTGACTGAGGCATTCATCGACCCTCATTTAAAAAATTTACTTCCTAGTGCAGTGTAACTGGATTGTTGGGAAAAATGTACTGGAAGGTTTGGCAAAACTTAAAAGTCTAATTGCTGACAGACTTTGATATATACGGGTAACATAGGAGACTCTAAAACTTCAGGGTTTGATTCAACTTGATGTCTTTTTTCATTGGACAAATTCTATGTGTTTCTTGCTGAATCAGGTTCTTGGTGTACTTTGTGACAGTGAATAAATTTGAACTGTGCTTTATAAAGAAACTTTCACCTTTGGGCAAAGTTGAACAGAGAACACTTATTCTAAAAGTGTTTTACTGGCAGGCATTCTGCAGTGTAACTACAGTAGCTGTCAAAGGTTCAAAGAAAGCTTTTCAGCACTACTTTTTTTTTCCTGTTTACTGTGTTGGAATTGAAGTCAAATTCTTGCATTTCAAGCGCTTCATCTTGAATGTCACAGTTTCAGCACTTTGGAGGAAGAGTAAATGAATGTGGTGCTTTGCCATCAGCCAAACACTTGGAGTTAAAAATGAGTAAGTTGGACAAAGCATCTGTTCCGGTGCAGGAGTCTCCACTCTCCACACCATGAGGCTGTGTTTGCTGTGTAGGTTGACGTCTGTTCTGTTTCAGCCCAGAGGAGCCTTGTGGAGAGTTGCTTATGTTTTGAAAAAGATGATCTAAGTCCCAATATCTGTGTATTTTTCACTCATCTGACTCTGGAATCAGATGATGAGGCACAACAGACTTTGCATGAAATGGTAAAGGCAGCAAGTATTTGTAAGAGCACAAGCATCACATGAGACTGAGTGAAACCAGTATCCTCTGGAATCTTCCTAGAGTCTTGTTGTGGGAAGGGAGGGGCATAATCCAGAACAGTCTCCAGGTATCTATCAAGTATCTTGTATTTGGACTATTGTATTTCTGACTAAAGAATTAGACAGGTGAGTGAAGCTCAGAAGTCTTTTCCAAATCTTTGGGGTATGTTGCCATCTCTTTGAATTTTAATAAGCAGCAGCTCACAAGAAAGTTCTAGCATGTTTTATGGTTTTGTTCAGGGTATAATTTTCCTGGTTTGGGCATGTGGCTGCATAGGCAAGCAGGAAGATGCTAGGTGGAACTTGAGCATGAGCAGCATGCGGGAAGTGTGAGCATCCATGTGGCAAGCCCTGCAGGGCTACAAGTGTGTCTTCCTGCTTTCAGCACATCCTGCTTCCCACTTATCTTTACCAGTGCTGCTGCTCATATCTGTGCTGTGCAGGTCATGCAGATGCAAACCTTTTTTTGCAGCTTACTCACTGTATTCTTCATGAGGTGTCATTACTGCCCTCAGTGGCAAACACGGTATTGGTGCTCTTCACAGCTGAGTACGTCAGCTCTGTCTTTTTCCAGCTGTAGAAGTGGCTGGCACTGTGAAGAAAATGTGTTTGATGTAGGGAGGGGTGTTGTAAAAAGCTGGATAATGAACTGTAAGTCTTGACAGTATTGCTGACTGGATCTGAGATGAGTAAGTTTCAGTTCAAAAGCCATCTGTCTGTCACTAGAGAGAAGGGGGTAATGAAGAGCTTACCAGGTGCCCACCAAAGCTGCTTTATTACTCCTCTCGTCAGCTGCACGGGGCGAGAGAATACAAGAGAAAGCTCAAGAGTTTAGATAAGGACAGGGAGAGGTCACTCACCAGTTACCACCACAGGCAAAACAGACTCAACTTGAGGAAATTAGTTAATTTATTACAAATCAGATCAGAGTAGGATAATGAGAAATACACGCAAGTCTTAAAAATACCTTCCCCCAACCCATCTTTTTCTTCCGAGACTTAACTTTATTCCTGATTCCCTACATCCTCCCCCCAGGTGGTACAGGAGGACAGGAAATGGGCGTTGTAGTCAGTTCATCCCACAGTGGTTTTACTACAGCTTCCTCCAAGGAAGAACTCCTCCTTCTGCAAGGAAGAGCTCCTTCCATGCTCCAGTGTCACATCCCTTCCACAGGAGAAAGTCCTCCATGAACTCCTCCAGTGTGGTTCCTTCTCATGGGCTGTCACAAACTGCTCCAGCTTGGGGTCCCTCCCACAAGATGCTATCCTTCAGGAGAAGGCTGCTCCAGTGTGGGTCTCTTGGAGGGCCACAGCTCCTGCCAAAAATCCTGCTCCAGTGTGGGCTTACCACAGGTTCACAACCTCCTTTGGGTATCCACTTGCTCTGATGTGAGGTCCTCCCTAGGCTGCACGTGGATCTCTGCTCCTTGATGGGCTTCAGGGAACAGCCTGCCTCACCGGGGTCTTCACAACAGGCTGCAGGGAAATCTCTGCTCTGGCACCTGGAGCACCTTCTCTACTCCTTCTCCATTGACCTTGGTATCTACAGAGCTGCTTCTCTTGCATATTCTCTTTTCTCTCTTCTGACTGCAATAACTTACTTTCCCTTCTTAAATGTGTTATCACCGCAGCGCTGCCACAGTCACTGATGGGCTCATCCTTGGCTAGCAGTGAGTTCATCTTGGAGCCAGTTGGAGTCGTCTCTGTCGGACTTAGGGGAAGCTTCTGGCAGCTTCTCACAGAAGTCACCCCTTGCCATGCAAACTCAGTAGAACTACTAAAGTTCTGTGTTAGGAGCTTTGTGTTTACACACTGGTAAGGGTAACTTTCTGTGACCCTGAAGGATTCTGCTATTATTAAAAAGTACTTATTTTCTGGTGACAAACTGAGTCAGAGAAGTGAAAATCTGAAGACTAAAGAAAAATATCCTTAATTGGGATGATTTCCTGGTGGATTGCCATAACTTTATGAATTAATTCGGTGATACTGCTGTTTGATTGTTGTTGCCACTTTGGTTTGTGCTGCCAGATAACAGTTGATAGGAGTGTGGTACTTACTGCATTGCTGTTCTGTCAACCCACGCACATTGCGTTGGTAACATACGGCTCCAAATTCTCAAATACTAAATTCAGACCTAACTCTCATGAAATTGTCTTACCAAAAGTTAAAAACAGAAGCCGACCCTGAATATCATTCTGTTTCTGAATGAATGATAAGCCAAGATCCTTCATCTTCAGAATAAGGTTTTCTAATTGGTGACGCCTGCGTAACTTTCTGCAAAAAATGGCTGCCCAGATGCTGTTTGTCACTGAAAGTGGAGCTGATAGTTGACTTTGGCATCAGTGACTGTGTAGTATCATGCAAGCAGCCTTTAGATGTCAGATGAACAGTGCTATTTTGGAATGGGTGATGAAGTGCTTTAAACACAGTGAAACTTTCCCTTATTTTCTTTGCAAATTCATCTCATTCATTTGCACATACCACGGTAGTTTCTTTAGCAAATGAGGCGTAAACAAGTGCTACATTCAGTGCATAACTCTGGCTTTCTGTGCAACCAGTTCAAAGTGAGGTGGGGCCCATAGGAGGAAATAGGAAATATGACTGTAAGTAAAATTCTGTAGACTTTAATATTTCAACTAATAAAATCATTAGATTTTTTTGAAATGGTGTTTTCTGTGCTTCTCTGCATTATGGTGGATACTTGGTCATCCTTTATTTGCAACAGTTGAATCCATAATCTCCAAATTCATAGTGTAAAAATGGACTAGTGTCAGTAGCACCCATTATTTTCTATTTGTCTGGTGATATAAGAGAATTAATTTGCTAAGGGAGAAAATGAGTTATATGTAACTGTTTGGACTATATAGGTAGCCACCCATCAAAATGGCTCCATATTAAAAGAAGCACTGCAGCTTTTGCTTTGGAAAGGAATTAGCCGAATTTAGCCAAAACTACGCTTGGGGTTTAGTAAAAGGAACAGCTGGTAATACCTCAGAGGACAAGGTCCTTACTCAGTCAAGAATCTTGCAACGAACGTAGACTTCACAGTCAGTAGTCCAAAGAAAGGAGATTTGAGCTTCTTACCTGACTCACAACCAAGAGAATACGGCCCAAGGTTTAATCTGTTGATAGGACACTTTAGGATGACCAGAAAATACGCTGGAAATGCAGTTCTCTGCCGTAAGAGAGTGTAACAGAAATTTGTCCAAGCTATTCGGAAAGGTGACAAAAAAGGAGTAGCTGAAGCTCAGGAGGTTCTCCTGCACCTGTAATATATGGCAAACTTTTCCATTAAATTGTAGTGTCACCAAGTTTGCACAGATGTCATGGGGATGCACAGCCCAATTAAAGGTGTCAGTGCTGACAAACAGGTAAGTGCTCATATCTTCATGCAGCAGCTAGTTCTGTATCCTGAAAGCCTGAACGGAAACTGAGCAGATCCAGGAAAAACATCTTGATGTAGACCATCTAACAATCATGTTAAAAATGTGTCATCTTACTGTCCTTGTCACCTTGTCTTTTCATCCTGTCATCACATACTCCTATTTCCTTGTTTCTATTCTCATGCTCATTGAATCCTTCATGAGCTAATTTAGTTTACTAGTTCAGACAAAACAACAAGGAGGGAGTTACGTTCTGTTCACCTCCTGAGTTTGAGTTAGCTCCCAAGAGATCCTGGTGATCACTGCAGCTGGTGTGCAGCCACTGTACTGCCATCACGCTGGCATATGGGAGGAAGCAGGGCTGCAAGCCTTGAGGTGAGCCTTTGCATCAGCTCAGCTGCTGCTGCACCACCTTCTCCACTGTAGGGACTTTCCCCCACCCAGTGAGACAGCAGAATTTGGCCTGAGGACAAGGCTGGGGTGTTTCAGTGCTGTGGTTTACTGAGCCCTGCCAGGGGCTGACGTGTAACTGCTCTATCTGTGACTTGCCTCTAATGTCCCTCTTCATGGAACCGTGAACTCCTGAGCGTAGCTATGGAAGCTGTAGCATGGTCTTCTGTAACAGAGTTTTCAGTCTTCACCTGCTTCCCTCTTGATTTTGTTCCTTATTAATCCTGAAGGCAGTAGATCCTAATGGTAGGCCTGTGTATTATATTAGTTGCAGAAAGGAGTTAAAGCTGAGCTACTTTATGCCTTTTGAGGGACGTGGTGGAGGAATTTTAAAGTTACAAAAGAAAATAAGTTTTTGTGGTTGCAATTTAAGGTGTCTAGTATTTCAGCAGTAGGTACTCTTAGTAATGTTTGTTGTGGAAATTTATTTGCTTCTTATGCTTAGAACTTGTGTGCCTGATTAAATTAAAATAGGTTTAAAATTAAAGCATAGTTTGAATTGGATTCAAATGACATGTTGTTCGAAGTATGGATTTTCATAATGGACATATTATGAACGTTGACTGGACGGAAAACCTCTGAACAAACTGTGATTGAATGACCATGACTGCCTTCTTTCAGAATCGCTGTAATTAGGAGAATGTTTTACATGATGAACTGTTAAAATGTCTTGCAGGTGGATTCACCAATGAACTTGAGAAACCCACATGATTTGGTAATACTAATGAGACAAGAAACAACAGTTAACTACCTCAAAGAACTGGAGGTAAAGCTTAACATAAGTACTAACTAATTTCTGAAAATACAATTTAGTTTTTCCATAGTTTATAGTGATAGTTTTAGATGGGGAAAATAACTTATTATTGGCAAAGTTCTCCTTCAGTGAAAAGAGGAAAAATTTTTCAGATCTCAAGAATTTTTTGCCTCAGGTTTGCTTAACTGGTCTCCAGTTGTATCATTCCCTGTTGTTAGCCATAAATCCTAACATTTTTGCGTAAAGTCACTGGATTCTAGTGCACTGTATTTCAGAAGAACACAAGGCAAATCACCTCTGTTTTTGTTCAAGCCCATTTATTATTGAGAAAGGATCTGAGACCACCTTTTGAAAAGGGCTTTAATGAGCTTTGATCTGATAAAGTGAAGTTTAAATACAATGGGGGTTAGGTAAGCAAACAGCTCACAGCCCTTGTGACCACGCACTCCTTTCTTGTGCCAGCTTTGGTTTTATCAGATTGGGATAACTAACTAGGTGGAAAGCTACATGAGCACCAGAGGTAGCTTTAGGTGAATGGGAGAAGTGGGAGAAAGGAAAATAAGCAGGACTGCCCCTGGTGTTACTCTGTTCAGCCAGTCTTTCTCATCAGGGTATACTCTTTTTTGTGGCAATGGACATTTTAGCTGTGGATAGAATAATACTCACAAGCTTTTTGGCTTGTGGGTTGTGGGTGTGGAAGTTACTAATGTCCAACTTGTGGTATACAAATGACTTTTAGCAGAAGTTACTTATTTTAAGTTCTTGTATAAGTTGCTACTAGTATATATATCTGTGTTGTTTCATAGTAGCATATAATCAAATGTGTATGGCTTTAATTAAAAATGCAGGTTTTCTCATTTCACGTGTATTCATTTACAGTATTTCACATGTACTCATATTCAGTTGTATTTAGCACACTGAATGGTTAAGATGATGATGATGATGATTTTTTCCAATGTCTCATATTATTTCCACAAGGTCTTACAGTGGAAAAAAGGGAGCCAAATGTGAAAAATTGGATGTACTTTTAGCAACCATTTTTTCTTTTCCTCAATGGCTGCCATGGATTTGGAATGTTACTACCCCACTTTTGAGGCAAAACAGGAGAAATAAAGGCTCATTCAAGTTGTATTATCCGTAATAGTAGTTTTATATGCCATCCAAATCCAAAAATGTCCTACGGTTGTTATAAAGGATAAGGAAATATTCCCAAAATTTAATGAGAATTTTTAAATTTTTTTCAAATGAACTTTGTTTTAAGGAAAAAGTTGGATTGTTGAATCGTAGCAACTACAGAGTTTGCTTTCATTAGTATATATGCTTCTGTTTCCTTTTTTTTCCTACAGAAACAGTTAGTTGCTCAAAAGATTCATATAGAGGAAAATGAGGACAGAGACACAGGGCTGGAACAAAGGCATAATAAAGAAGATCCAGACTGCATTAAAGCAAAGGTGCCCCTGGGGGACCTAGACCTGTACGATGGCACATATATCACCTTAGAGAGCAAAGATATCCGGTAACAAGATGCTTTATACTCTAAGATTTTTACTGAATGAAAAAAATCAACAGTACCTCTAAATACAAGTCAAAAATTATTAGCACTGACTTTCTTTAGATGACATGTTTTGTTTTGTGTTACCATGGAATAAAATTGAAAGAATATCTGCCACTAGTTGTGAACAGGTACAACACACAAATGCTTTTTCCCCCAAACTGTCTATGCTAGCCCTGCCCTGAACCTTTTCCTTTCTGTTCGCCATGCTACCACTGTTGCTCTGTACTGGTATGACCAGACATGTGAATTAAAGTGAAATATTTCATGTAGAAGGGAGTTGAATTTGCTTGAGTGTACTTTCAGTGTTTTGAGCTAGATATTTATTTTAGTGGAAACTGTCTTGACTTAAATTTGAATGAAATTCCATTGATTACCAAGCTGTTGAACTTTCTGGTCATATTTTGTCCCCTGTGTTTAGAAAGTGAAGGATGAGCAGACAGTGTACTTGACATTCAGATTCATTGGTAATTAATCTTCAGGAATGACTGGGTGTTTTTAGTTGTTTTATTTTTTTATCATAATCACATGAGTACTTGAAGTGGGAAAAGATCAATTTTATCCTCATATACTTTCATTTGGACTTCTCATCACCCATATTTGGGATTGGTTTGTTTGTTTCAGTTGAAGAATCTGCATGCATTGCCATTTGCCTGGCAGATAGATCATTAATCATAGCAGTGATACACTAGGTTGACACTGATACATTTTGGAGGCTATCCAAACGTTGATATTTTCTCTAAAGCAGACAAATTTATTTAGTTTATCCTATAGTCATGACATCTTGATACAACTGAAGTCTGGGAAGACAGCAGAAATGGTCTAATGTGCCCAGACAGGGTTTCTGTAGTGATTAAATCAGAGTACTCTCTATATCAGCTACCATACTGTCTCTTATGAACTTCAGCAATATTTTAATCTGTAGTCTGCTGTGTTATGTTATTATGTCCTCAGCCCTGAAGACTATATAGACACAAAGTCCCCAGTGCCTCCAGACCTGCAGCAGCCAGACTGTACAAAAGTTCTAGATCTTCCATACAGTATTCATGCTTTTCAGCACTTACGGGTAAGTGAGAAAATGCAAGTATTTTTCCCCATTAGGAAGAGGAATAGAAAACTCCTACTGGCAGTTTTCACTCAAGGTTGAAAGGTATTTTAATCTTTCAAGACTGTTTCACACTTTTTAAAAACTGCAGTTGGGCCCTGATTAAAGTACCTGAGTATCAGAGGTTATACCTATTCTATCAGGCATACAGTTTCTCTTTTGTTATTTTTTGCCTTATTTTAGAGAACATTTTTAGGAAAATGGATTATTTTGTTTTCATAACATTTTTCATTAGCAAGTTGGTAGCGTTCATGGGGACTACTACTAGCTTGTGAATTGTCTCAGTTGAAATTTGGAGAGTGCTGAACAGGGTCATTAAAATGTATGAAGAGTCAGGATCAAAAAATTGTTTGCAGTTTTGTTGGTAGCTCCTAACAAACCTGAACGTCTGTTTGGTATCTGAATGCCAAGCCCTAACCTACAGGATGACATAATTGTTCCCTACTAGTACAAAGTTCAGCTGTTTTAGGAAAGTTACAGTGGAAGAGTGGTAGGAAAATTGGTTTTGTCAACAGCATTATATGAGCAAATTTTCTAATGCAGAGGCAGCTTTAGTGCTTTTATCTTTACATTTATTTTATTGCAAGTCTTTTCATCAACAAATAAGGATTTTCTTACAGCTAAACACTAAGTGAAGTTTTTTTAGTTCTTTTCCTGGGTCTGGATGTATTTTTGAAAGAAGAATGTTCATTCATGGGGAAGGAAGAAAGAGAAGAGGTATAGGGATACTTCCACTGTGTGCATGTAACCTGACAAGCCTGACTTAAGTGCTTCAGTGGTCATTAGTGAAATCAGTAGCTGCCAGACAGTGCTACCAGAAGTGAATCTTTCCCCATAGCACTCACAAGCAGGGGCTGCTTTTGGCTGCTTCTAATGTTTTCCTATCTGCAATAATACATATTATTATCTCTCAGAGGTGAAATTGTTCTATCAGTTCCCAGAGATCTTGAAAGGAAGATCAGATCGTAAAATAGCCAAGCCATACGTTTTCCTGGGAGTATGCTTTTGTTTATATTTCTCTACTCTTAAGTGTCAGCAAATACCTGTATTCAATTTTTATTTTAGGGTGTCCAAGAAAGGGTTAATCTTTCTGCACCCCTGTTACCTAAAGAAGATCCAATCTTCACATACTTATCACGGAGGCTGGGAAGAAGTATAGAGGAAATAGGTCACCGTATTTATGATGGACTCATGAAGGTATGAAGCTGTAATCTTGCTGGATGCACAAAAAAGTGCTGGAAAGGCCTCACAAGATTAGATACACCTAATACAAGCAATCAGATCCAGTTTTGCACATGTATTTTTGGTTTACAGTTCAGTTTCAAAAGGCAAACTTGAGACCATTTTCTGCTAGGCAAGTAGAGGTAGGAGAAGGCATCAGCAAAGCCAGTAAATAGATATTTATTGTCATCTTTAAGGACTTACATAGTTAGTTTGTCTGGCAAGCCACATTCATTGCTTTGTTAAGGCAATAAGAGTTTTTAAACAAAAAATACAGGTACTTTAAGAGCAAAGAAGAAACAACAGTACTGAAGTGTGTATGTTTTTGTTAAATGTCTTCCTGCAAAATCTAGGAACCCTCATTGAGCTCCAGCTAAGCTGCTGATGCTTAAACTACTGTCTCCTCTCATTTCATCCCATTTTGTATTTTTACCTGCCTGAAATGCAGAAATTCTATTTCTTTAATACATTAATATGCTAGTTCAGTGCTCCTAAATGTTGACAACTGTTGCCAAATGGCAGCCTTCCAGTGGAAGAGGATAGCTTAGAGCAGCTGAGCACCAGCGTTGGTGCTCAGCTTTTCATCCTATAGTAATGAAAGCCCTGATTAACCTTTTAGTTCATGTGTTAGTAGTTAGTACAGTTCATGTGTTTCTCTTTACTGCAGAACTCTTCTTCCTGGGTGCTTTATAACATGGCTTCTTTTTACTGGCGAATAAAGAATGAGCCATACCAAGTAGTAGAATGTGCCATGCGTGCCCTTCATTTTTCGTCAAGGTAAGAATTGCTAATAAGGATTTCTTCTCATGTTGCTTTTCTAGTTATCCTAATTAGTAAACAGGTTTTGGTTTTTAAGACGGTATCCTAAGGAATAATCCGTGTTACTTGTTCTTGGTCTCTATGCGCTATACTAGGCGTAATAAATAGTTGAGACATTTTTCTACCAAGTGATCTATTTTAATGTGTGACTGGCAAATTATTGTAGCCTTGTGCATGATTCTTACATAGTCTTACCTTCCTTTGATGTTAGTTTTTAATTTTTTTTCCTTTTTATTTTCTTTTATTCTTTTAGGCAAAATAAAGACATTGCACTGGTAAATTTGGCAAATATTTTGCACCGGGCTCACTTCTCTGCAGATGCAGCTATTGTGGTTCATGCAGCTCTGGATTACAGTGACTTCTTTACCAGCTATTACACTTTAGGAAATATATACGCAGTAAATACAATTTTTATTTTCCAAGACTTGAAGAAAATTAAATATTACTTAATCTTTTGGGGTTGACTTGTAGACTTGTAATGCTTTACTCTTTTACAGTGTGTCTTGTGCTTCACAAGTGCATCTCATGCTTAATGCTTAAGATTCTGTCAAGATACTTTTATTCAAAAGTCTGTCTTTTAGCAAAGGTTTTTATCTGCACTTGGAAGTACATTCCAGTAAAATTCTTCTGCAGCCTTTCTTTAATAGATATAGTGGCTTGAGTGTCAGAAATGACAGGCTGCTTGTTACCATAAATTAAAATTTAAGTTAATGGCTTCTTTAAAAACTGAGTATTATTAAATATTACTGCACAATGGCTAATTCTCTCTCTTGATCTTTCTTCAGATGCTTGGAGAGTACAACCACTCAGTCCTGTGTTATGATCATGCTCTACAGGCCAAACCAGGGTTTGAGCAAGCTGTAAAAAGGAAGCATGCTGTCCTGTGTCAGCAAAAACTTGAGCAAAAATTGGAAGCCCAGCATAGGTAACGAAAGTATCCCAGTGGCACTGCATATGATTGAACTTCTGTAGTTCTGTTGCAGCAATTACTTACATTTCAAGACGAATCATTTTTAAATTTCTGTATTTCTTTGATTATGCAATAGAATTAAGCATAAGAATACTTTAAGAAACCTAGAGTTGAAAATGTGCGACAGTGTAGGAAAAGGTGATATTCTAGAAAGCATTCAAAGTAAATCTTCTCTGTTTAATTTCCAAGATCACTTCAGCGAACATTAAATGAATTAAAGGAATATCAGAAGCAGCATGACCATTACCTTAGGCAACAAGATGTTTTAGACAAGTACAAGCTCATCCAGGAGGAACAAATCTTGAGGAACATCATTCATGAGACACAGATGGCAAAAGAAGCTCAATTAGGTACAACTTTTTAGTGTTCATGCTCATTAAAGCAATGAAATATTGCAGATACTCAGATAAGTGTCAGGATATAACTTCTTCATATATTAAGATTGCCCTGAGTGGCTCTTGTGTTTTGCTTATTAAAACAAGAGGTTGCAATATGTTCTTGAACCGGGAATTCTTTTTGAGTCTTTTGAAGTTGGAGTTTCCTCTGGGCTGCTGAAGTAAATAAAAAGGATTGACCAAACTTGGAGCAGAGAGGTTGACTGTGTGCTGTCTTTGTCTCCTCAGAAACCACACTTCTCCAGCATAAAAAAATATTTTGTGCTTTGCAGGGAACCATCAGATTTGCAGATTGGGCAACCAGCAGCATAGCTTGCACTGTCAGTGGGATCAGCCTGTTCGTTATCACCGCGGAGACATTTTTGAAAATGTGGAATATGTTCAGGTTTGTCTGTGAATTGATACCACTGCTTCACGTTACATCCCATTTGCTTTATTAGCAAAGTAGTTTCAATGTTTTCAGGGCCGACAAAAGGGTTACATTTTGGATGTGGTAATTATAGTGAGAAATGTCTTAGTCTCTTTCCAGAGCGTAAAGTATTTTAATGCTAGTTCCTTTTGATATTAATACAAGCTGAGAGACTCTGAACTATAGATGTACAGAGGGTTTATTGTAAAAAAGGCTTTGTTTTACTTAGAAAGGAGAATTACTTGAATTCAAAAACTTCATTTTAGTCCAGTGCCTTAGTTTCCTATGATTGCACCAAGAAAATTTGATACAAGAGTGCTAAGAAGTTTTAGAAGCAAGGTGTATACTAATACTGAAAATCAAGAATGACAACCACCTAAGCAACATCTCTGCTGTGTTAGAACTACAGATAAGGATTATGATTTCAGTTATTTTGCAATGTGGAGTATGTTCTGAAGTTTCCCCTTACCTAGTTTAAGAAATAGGAATAATTATTTTTAATTTTGCAGTTGTCTTCTTCATTGTTTTTCCTATTACAGTAATTATAAATTCGGATTATTGAGATAATTCTGAAAGCCATGAGTCTTAGTAATGCTGACTTGATCTCGAGCTGTGCAGTCTAGATAAGTAGATTTTATTTGTGGTCTATTAGAAATATTTGCTTGGTACCTTTTAGCATTCTTTCCTTGATTTGCACTTGGGTTTTCATTATTGACTTATTTACAACATGAATATTACTCTTCCATGGTCCTCTAAATTCCTTTTCCTCCTGCTACCCACATTTCAGCTCATCAGTGAGGCTTTACATAAGTGGAGTGGAGGGGGAAATAACATGGAAAAATTCAACAAGGAGTGTACCATCTCCTTTACTAAAATTTGTCTTTCTGTTGTCTCTAGTTTGGTGAAGACTCCTCAACTTCTAGTATGACATCCATGAATTTGGATCTTCATGCAAACCAAAGTGTTCACAGCCAGTCCTTGCAGTCTTCCCCTGTGGCTCGTTCTGTCGTTTCGGTGTGGAGTGTGGAATCCAGCAGAGTGAGTGAAGAGGATGAGCTTTGCTCTTTCAAAGAGGAGGAGTGAAAGTGAATCCACTCCTTGTTCATGTGAAACTTCTTACCATTTGGGCTACGTTTTTGATTGTTGGCAGCACTGGAGAATGTAGCATTCTGAATTTTTTCAACATGCAAGCATCTCTCTAGTTTCTCTGTACTGGTTTCCCATCCTTTGAAACTACTGCAGCATGGAGGGAGTTGTTCTGTAAAAATCTGCTGCAAGTAAAGCGGTACAGCCAAGTAAAGACAGAAATTTCAACTGCTGATGTTAAAAAAAAAATGGAAAAATAATAGTTTTAAAGATCTCTGGTTTGTTGGGGTTTTTTTTGGTCAGACTATCCCTTTAATATCCCTTGTTCATTAGAATATTAAAAATGTTGAGAAAATAATAAAAAAATTTCTTTCACCTTAGGACAAACAGCATATTCTTTGGCCTCAGCGATCAGAATGCATGAAATCTTTCCCCAAAATTCCTGACCCAGAAGAACTGCCGACTTATTTCTTGCCTCCAGAAAACAGGGGATTCAGGCAAGTGTTGATTTTTAAAAGAGGTATTTGTGAATCTTCACACTAATGCCTTAATGAGTATTTTCTTTCTGGAGAGGATGGATGCAGTTAGTAATCAACAGCAGAGAGGTGTTCAAACCTCTTTCTCTGGCCTTTCCACAGAAGGAAGGCATTTTCCTTGATTGCTGTCTTTGCTGTAACTGTAACAGCCAGATCCAATTTCATGGTGATTCTTCCCTGACTGTTAGTCCAGGGTGAACATATAAAATACAGACGGAATGAGGATTTAAATTTAAGCACAAGTCTGAATGTCTTGTGGACTGTATTAACAAAACAAAATACCTTGAGAGAGAGAATGAGGTGAACATCTATTTAATAGCTACAGTTAACTGTTGTACATTACATACATCCTCTTAGCTTTAGTTGTGATGACAGAAAATGATGAAGACCAGAAAACACTAAAAAAGGATTAGGAGTGGAAAACTCCAGCTTGTTCCTTTGGGACAGAGGTAGAAAATCAGCTTAGTCATGGAAGAGTCAGTAATGTTTGTTATTATGTAGGATAAAATAAATGTGTCTGTGCTGCAATAGCTAACTTACATAGATGAATGCAATGTTATATGTTATAATAGCCTACTAAATTATAACAGTGGTAGTAAAAAAGCTGTTTTGTTCTACCTAGTCAGCATAATACTAGTATTGAGCTTGTGTTAAAGGTTCCCATCTACAAACATCCAGCAGCTTCCTTTGGAAAAAAACAGCGTTCATCTTAGAATGTTCTTTATATGTAATTTGTGTACCTCTTGATGTTTTTGAAATCAAGTTTTAGTGTAAAAAAGTTCAATCTTTTTTTGTAACATATCTTTTTAGTCCTAAACTTCATAGAATCCTTATTAGTAAAATATGAGAACCTTCTGTTTGTTATCTCTAGTGCACTGTTCATTCTTCTTGTTATTCTATGCTTAAAAATGGAAAATGAAGACCTTGTAAATTACTTTCAAAGGGAAGGATGGTCCTTGAGTTCTTGATGTTTGCAGCTCGTGTCTTGTATCCGTCTGCAGCATGAGGCTTAGCAGATTCTTGTATTTATACATGATGACATGCAGCACATGCTGCTAATTTGTCTTGGTTCTCTTTATTGCTAGAATCCAGCCAATACTGAATATCCCAAGAGATACTGTTGAGCATGGAGATGCACAGGCACCAGATTGTTCTTCCATTACTGATGCTCGTAACAATGAATCTCTAAACATACTGGTCAAGGAGCTAGACACTAATCTAGATTTGAAATTCAGGATGCCAGACGATCGAGCAAGACAAGTAAGAGATGTTTTCTTGTTGGTTCTCTTCTGGTTTAAAATCCTCCTCTTTTTTGCCTTAAAAATGTTATTCAGATCATGAAAGATTCTGATATTTAAAGGTAATCAGTACTTCCAAATAATGTGGGCAAATCCTTTCTAATAGGAATGGAGAAAGGGTTAACTTGTCTGACTTCTTTCAGATGCTGACCAAAAGCACACAAAATGGGAAATTGAATTTACTCTTTGAAATCGCATCTTTATTTTAAATCTAACAGTCACTTGATATGATTCATTTCCGAGAAATACTGCATTCTGCCAAGCTGGTAACTTAAGGCCTTCATATTGCATTCTGGAGATTGGCTGCTCTAAGTGTTATGTGTTCATGGCCTCTTTTTAGTACAATATCTTTATCTTCCCTTTGCTAAAGAGAACATTTAAGGAAGCAAGTGTTGAACAGCCTTTGTAGATCTTGACTGTAAAATTTATTCAGTAGTTTGGGGAAAAACAAATTTTTGTGTTCCAGGTTTTGCATTCTCGTATCAACAACGAAACTATTGCACTGACGAAGATAGGAGTGTTTCTAGACCATGCCATGAAAAAGGTATGTCAATCTGTCACATGAGATGCATTCAGAATTCTTACTTGAGATTTGTTTTTATACTTCTAAAGTAGTCAGTGATGCACTAGAAGTGAGTTTATTTGCTGCCTGTAACTGAGACGAAACTAACTTAAAAATCCATGTTTACAAGTAACACAGAAATATGTAGAGAAGTATCTAATTTAGCTTAATGTGGACCAAACAGGCCTGCAGCTGCTTGTTCTCGTTGCAGGGATATGGAGCAGCAATATATTAGCTAATTCTGGCAGCCATTTGCTTAATTGGGAGAAGTAGCTTGGAACTACTCCTCCATCTGCCACGCCTTCCTGCATGCCTGCCTTGTGCTCTTCCTCCTCCTTCCCACTACCCTGCTTTTCCCCCTACTCTCCCTCCAAGGAAACCAACCCTCTGTCAATCTTGTGTCAGGATAATTAGCACTCTGGGGCAAAGAATGTACCTCTGTATAAAACCCTGTGGAATGCCACCTCCATCTTGCGTGGGGCCTTTGAGAGTCAAATGACAGGAAGCATTGAGAGAGACGTTGACTCTATTTGACATGTCAGGCTGATATTTCTCAATTTAACTTTCTTGTAGAAGTTATGTCAAGGTATTATATGTAGATACTTTTTTAGTCTAAAATCAGTGCCATTTACTATGTGCATCTGTCTTAACCAGGAGAAAAATGAGCAGTAGGAGTTGATTCCTATTATTATGTTGTTCAGAGCAGTCCTATACATGTCTAATGTCTTACTGTGCAGTGCATGAGTATTTTGGTTTTAACTGTAGTACTCTGTTGCTGCCATGCTAAAAGCCTGAACTTCTGTCTGCTGATGTAAGAACAGTCTTGTGTCTTACCTGTTCTGCTAATGATAAACTACTTCGAGCAGGAATGCCACAGTTAGTATCTTTGTACTGGGAAAGACAAAATGCTAATAACTTGCTGAGGATTTAGTTAGGGAGGTCGTTGAGACTTGTGAGTGGAGAGTAATTCAGTGAGGAGTTTGGAATGAAGAACATGCAAGTAATGTTACGTATGTGCATTGCAAAATAGGGGTCATTTCATCTTGAAATCGCAGATTATGTAAGATACTCCAGACAAAGAGTATTATATCATGTTGATATCTTCCAGTTCATCTAGAACCCTTCTGTGGGAGGAGTTTTTAAAAACCTGGAACAAAAATGTTCTTACTAACTGAACGTAGTATCACTGTTTTGCTTCCTTAATCGTAGCTGCATGTTTCCTGCTCAGGCATGCATTTGAGCTTCAGACATGTAGGTAGGACCGGACAGCCACTTCAGGTGTTGCTTTTATACTCTAAATGTTTTGTAGAATTGAGTAACACAGAATGATGAAAATATTAAAAACTAGAACATGTTTCTAAATAATTTCAAAGTGCATATGAGAGTGGATGTTTTACCTGCCTCTGTCAGCCTGTCAGTATTTTTAAATTTTGCTATTTCTCCTCTAGGGTGAGTGCTTGTTTTTGCTGTTATAGATTAAGGAGGAAGAAGGAACATTCAAGGTGTATTTGACACTTCCTCCATTCTTTCACCTGCCCTCTCTTATTGCTTACTATTTTATAGTCTTTAAACAGTATCTAATGCATGCCAGTTGTCAACTTTCATAAGACAAGTAGGTAACTAAATCTAAGAAAAAACAACTCTGAAACCTTAAATTGACAGGGAAAGGTAATGTTAGACACAGGACCTGCAAGCACATCTAACTGTAATTTAATAGCTGCCTGACTTTCAAATTCTAGCCTTTTACATAGATCTGTGATCAGTGATCTATGTTTGTATAATTTTAAGGCTCTGAAGTGGCTCACAGGTGTTGGTTCCTGTAGTGAACTAACCATCATCGCTTGTATATTTTAAGGGATTTTGTGGTCCGGATACAGAGCATTCATATGAGTAGAGTGTGAGCAACAGCTGCTACTGAATTACAGTTCAGCCTGTAAATCTTGTCCATTTGAGTAGAATGGAGCAGTTTGAATAATCTGCTAATAGTCACAGCAAAGTCCTATTTGTGTCTAGTTAACAATGTAGTATGCAAGAGTGAGTCCTGTTTGCTTCTTATTAAAGATCAGGCATTTCTGTCTTCCTGAGACACCTCTTTGTGGGTGTTTTTATTCTTTTCCCTGACTCTCCTATAGCCAGAAGATCCTCTATGGCTTGTGCTTAATGAAGCTGGATTGTACTGGCGTGCAGTTGGAAATAGCACCTTTGCTATCACCTGTTTGCAAAAAGCGTATAATTTGGCTCCACATGAGTATCAGGACATCCCTCTGGTCAATCTTGCTAACCTCTTGTTTCATTATGGTCTTCATTCGGATGCCAGCAGGCTCCTGCTGAAGGCTTTGGCCATCAATGCCTCTGAGGTAAGATGATGGGGTTTATGTTTGCTCAGCAGTGAATGTGTTTTCCCTCATTATTTTCTAAATACAAGTTACTTGTGCTTACCTGTGCATGCAGTTCATCTTCCAGCTTGTGATTTGCAATGGATGTTAATTTTCATATAAATTCTTGACTACACCAGGGATGATGCTGATTGTTGAGAGTATAAACATCTAGAGAAGTTCTTGTAAATCAGTGACAGACTTTTAGCTTCCCAAAACCTGTATTATCAGCAATGCCTCCAAGGCATTTAGTCCTCGTGTTTGGCAGCATTTTAACCTAAAACAGAGATCTGTCAAACTGTCAGCATTGTATCTTGATTCTTAAACCCTTAAAGTAGCATGTACGTCACCAAGATCTTTGACTGTATAGACATCTTTCTGTGACACTTCACTTTTTATCTGTACAGTTTTATTTGTCCCTAAGTTTTGTCTAAGTACATAGAGGAAGATGTGTCCTGGTTGTTTCATGGCTTTACTTCCAACTGTAGAATCAAACCAGATTTTTGTATTTCTGAGCAATAACATTATAAACATTCTGTAGGTTGTCACCTATGTCGTATAGACAGTTCCTGTATAAGCTGTTTGAAATACTGGACTGGCCAGAACAGTTATGAAAAGAAAGGGGGAGGGAATGGCATAGCAGGGAACACCTTTTCTCTAGCAGGTAATCTTGGTCTTACGTTTGAGACATTTCAGTAAGAAGTTCAAGTGTCTTCTTTCCTGTGCTTCTACCTCTCTAGTTAGATGAACAGAGCTTAAACCTGCCAGGCCACCAGTCACCTAGCACATAAAAAAGCTAAAAACAGAATAAGTTTATTCAGTGTAGCATTCAGAAACAGATTTTCAAGTGTTGGAAAGGAATGTAGTCCATTTGAGTGGCAGGTAAGAGTGCAAAAAGGAACTATAGAAAGAACTATGCTTGAATGATATGCTTTAAGAAGAACACTTGGAAACACAGCCTTGGAAGGGAGGTGCCTAGGAATCCTTAGGACCATGCTGTATGAGTAGGGCTTTTCTTCAAAAATATTAGCAAGTCCTGCCTCATTACAGTAATGCCTGCTCCTGTTTTTTTCAGGTGTACTCAGTCCTGTAATACCTATTGTACCAGAAAAACTAGCAGGAGGCATTGTACTTGAATGGTATTTCCTGGAATATAATGGAAAGTAAATACAAGTTAAAATTAATTACAGCTACTGGGAGTAAAAGACGTGCTCTGTCAGCAAAAGCTGTTAAAAAGAAAAAAAAAAGTCCTGTTGATCAGCTTGCACCGTTTTCTGAATGCTGTTTAGTAATACAAGCTGAGTTGGAAAAATCTTCAGCTACTTATCAGTATTCACATTTTTAGATAATCAGTGTAAAAAACTGTTTCAGTGGGAAAAATGCCTGCTAAATGACAATGCTGTAGTCATTATTCTAGCATTGTACTGTTAATTGCAGCAAATCACTTTGTCCAAGTGAAAGACTTTTCAGTCAACCAATAAATGTAATGATTTACTGTGTGCCTATATTAAAGTGTTGAGTTCTACCCAGTGAAGAAGGTGTTTATAATCTTTACTTTTAAAAAAAATGCATATTTTAGGGATAGTAGCCAAAAGCAGTAGACAAAAATACTATTTTACAAAGAATTGAAAGGCGTAGATGTGAACCCCTAAGCTAGTGTGGCATTGGTGTTTTCACTAACTTAGTTTTGCTAAGGTAAATCTTAACACTCTTGGCAAATGCAATGCATCTGTCCTGCTAGAACACTAGTAATGCTTTTACATTTTTGCAGACTTCTAATGATTCTAAATTGTCTTTGCGCATTTCAGTTTAGTCCTTTGGTATTCTCTGCAGTAAGCATTATGTTTCTGATGGTTATAAGCAAGTACTTAATGCTTCATTTCAGTTTGTGTGTATTTAACAGTTGGTTTTTTATGGATGGAACTCCTAACACAACCCTATGGCAAAACAGCCTTTGGTTAGCACCAGTGCATCAAGCTTTTAGTTCTCCATTGTAAGCATAGGCAGTGCCTGTTTAAGAAGTTTTCTAAATTCTTTCCCACCAAATTTGGGAGGGTGTGACTTGCCAAGGTTTTTTCCTAGTTGGCTTCAATCTTAAACAGGGAGCATACTCACGCTGCAGTGTGTTGCTTTTCTCTTTACAGCCCCTGACTTTTTTGAGCCTAGGAAATGCGTACCTGGCTCGGAACAACATTAGCGGAGCACTGCAGGCCTTCAGGCATGCACTGGACTTGACAGCCAAGTGCTTGGAGTGTGAAAGCAGCCTGAAGATGATCCGCTGTTTGCAGTTTTATCCTTTTCTGTACAACATCACCTCTTCTGTGTGCAGTGGTAAGCAACTGCTGAAAGATGGACCACAAGTCAAGTAATGTCTCTTTGCCTTATGTGTTGGAGATTTTTTTTTTTTTAGGTTTCCACTCTTTTGCTTTACAGTGCTTTCTGCCTTTAAGGGTCAAGGTTGAGACATTGCTTTTAAAGGAAAAGTTACAGTCCATTAAATAATTGCTTGATGATGACTTCTTGAATATGTAGAGGGCTTCCACTGAGTGCAAATTACTTTCTGACTGTCAGTAATACCTTAACAGCACCACCAATGTCTCTTACTGGTAAATGAGGAATGCTGTATTTATGGAAGTGCACATCTACTGCTAGGCTGCTCAACAGCCCCTTTGTACATCCCTGCAGATTTTACAGCCAGATGGATTTGTTTCCTTAAAGCTGAAGAATTTGATGAAGAGCAGTTTAGTTTTAATTAATATCCTTTCAGTGTGTTCAGTACTTTGGTTGTCATTTTCTAGAGTTCAGTATTTAAAGAATACAGTCTTGTTTCAGCATTATATTATTTATATGGGACCTGTGATCACTGCTCTTAACCCTCCAAAAGTCTGTAAGAATGACTTAGAATCCAATCTCTCCCCAAAAAAAAATTTTAAAATATTTTCAAATAGTATGATTTATTGTCATTAATGGCTACTTATATAAAAAAAATTATAGCTTTTGGAGATGGATTCTTTCATTTTATTCAATCCCACTGATTATTTTCGGTACTTTGTCTGTACTGGAATATGGCTGATATGATACTCATGAGCAATCTTGAAGACGATTTATTAACATATTTTCTAATACCTTCTCTCTCAAATTGTTACTAAGGTGCCTTTCCACCTAATATTTTCTTTATTTTTAAGTGTAAACTTCACCAGAGAAATGCTTGTGATTTTTAGCATTGCTAGGACTTCCTCTGAGGGATTTGTTTCCTCAATTCCCTCTCCAGTGATAAGACAGAGAAACTTCCTCTGATTTAGCATCTAGAATTGTGCTGTTTAAACACAGATAGAGGCCATCCTATCTCCTGGTACAGTATGGCTGATGCATCGTAGGTGTAATTCCAGGACTATGCCATTAGAATAATACTACATTTTATGGCCCTGTGCATTTTGCTGTGGTTGAGAGCCCATCAGCTGTGCAGAGACATGAGTGCTGTTTGGCTGAGTGGGCTATAGTGAGTGGTGTAGCAGCCCAGCTGATGGGTCTTTTGCTGATGTCCATAATGTCAACTCCCATGCCGGTACCTCACAATGAATCTCTTCACTTCACATTGCCCTTCTTAGAAAAATCCTAGTAGCTACTGTGAGCTGTAATGGAATGTGCACATTTCATTACAAGAGACACTTACACTGTTCTAAAAAAAAAAAAAAAAGAAAAATCAATGTTTGTTTACTTTCAAGATCTTTTAAAAGACTGTAACTCACAAGGTTGAACTTATTCCAGTCAAACCTTAGTCATAGCTACCCTATTTTGAAGTTAAGCAGAAAGCAATTTAAAAGTACATTCACAGAACAGAAACAGTAGCAAGCAATGGTTGTATCTGAACTCCAAAGTTATCTTTGACGTCTTTTGTTTTATATGCTTTTCTTCCTTAAACTTGTCATAATGCAGTTTTGTTGGGTTTTGGCTTCTGCTTGCATTGGTTCCTGATCCAGGATGTTCATTTTGAGGTCAGCTGTTACAGCATATGCTGTTCAGGAAGTTTGTGTTTCTTGAATGTGAGGGAAAACTCATCTCAAAAGTGCTTATGAGAAAAGTGTTATCTTGCCTTTTTTTGGCAGCTTGGCCACAGGTTAGCAAAGCAAGCATGAATATATTCATCTGGTACATTGGGGATGGGTTTTGTTCATTAAGGAATCTGTGAAGCTGCTAAATCAAGAGGGAGCTGAATATGCCTTAGCTTCTTAATGTGCTCATTAAATTTCAGTATTCTGTTATTTAAGTACTCTATATTTATATTATTTGCCTTTTTCTGGGACTCTTCTTGTCTTAATATTTTTTTTTTGTTTGTTTGTTTATAATATCCTTTAAGTCATCTTTTGTTTTAGTGCAAGCAACCTGAAAATATGGACCTGACAAATAGCGTAAATATTCTTTGTACATTCTTGTGCAGAGTGTAAAATAAACATACTGGTTAATTCAGCCTTGATGATGATTTGTGGTTTAAGTCAAAACTCAAAATTTAAAAATGGAAAGGTAGATTTACCTATCTATTTGCATAACGTTTGGGGAAATATTTTTTCCCCCCACTGTAAACTTCAGCTGACTCTAGAGGAACCTTGACAGGCTATATGAAGGTGAGGTTAAGTCTCCTAAACCAGAATGATTTCAAGAATGTGTAGTCAGAAATCACATTTTGCACTTAAAAGTATCCTGAAATTTTGGGATTCTTCTGTTGATCCTTCAGTCCAAGGAAAACAGTTGAAAAGAGATTGTTATTATTCACTTGATGGCATGTCATGAAGTATTTGTATCCTTTGAGTTCGATATCTTATGCTGAAAAATTTGCCAAGAACTTGGAATGTCAGATGTTTCTCTGGTTTAATATCTTGTTTTGATGAGCATTCCTCCAGTATTTCTGAAAGTAACAGCAGTAGGCTTCCTGTGCTTTGGGTTGTAGGCCCATGTGATAGCTGTGTTTTTGCTTCGCCTGTCAAAAGCCTCTGTTCATGAAAACTGAACTAAGTAGCGAGACATGGAATTCCTCGCTCTGCTGCCGTGAGCCATCGGCAGAATCCAGCCAATGGTCAGTGGGAATTATATGCTAGCATGAGATGGAATATGGGATCAAAAATCTGAATTCATGGCCTGATTTTTGATTGCAGTTTGTGCTTGGTGTTTATTTCAAATAAGTTAAATAGGCATTTTCTCAAGCATGTTGGGACATTTGCTGTTAGCACAGGACTTTGGAAGTGTGACACACTAACGCTGACTTTCTGGGTGCTTGCTTACATGCTTCTGTCTGTACTTCTGCCTGGTACTGTTTTTCAGTAACTTACTTCTGGTATAGATAATTTATATTTCAAACCCAAGTCACTTCATGCACATGAGAATTAAAACTATCAGACCAGCACTTTTCTATTTAACTTTTGCCTCCTGTATTCAAAATCATATAAATGTTGGTTTTCATTGTAAAAGAATTTCTAAATCTGCAGAGGTTTTTAGTGGGGTTTTTTTTCTTATGGAGGATGTGTGTGAAGTGTTCAAAGTTACTCCAACCCTGTCATCTGTGATGTGTATTTTAGACAGCTGCAGGAGTTCAGTCAGTTGCATCTAATACAGATGCTATACAGCAAGAGCCCACACAGTGCCTTATTCCCAAATACCTGAGAAAACGGTTGGAAGACTTAATTCTTCCAGCATTATCCCGTAGTGATCCTTGTAGAAGTGTCTGGGTAGTGTTAAGAGTGTTGCTACATCAGCTGTTAGGTTACAGGTGAGTCAGTTCCTGAAGCAGGTTAAGAAACTTTGTGTTGCTTGACAAATAACAGGACCAAGAGACACGTGTTAACGAGTGTAAAAAGCTTAATGTGAAAAACAGGGTCAGCTCTCAGAGGTGCAGAAATGAAATATTTGGGCTGCTTATTAAGCTAGTAGAGAAAGCCAGCTTTTTTTTCTGATACTGAATGGTGCATTGCTGAGATTTATCTTGCACACTTTATGGCTTTAGATATTTTAAGTAGCTTTTATCAGGTGTTAAGGTCTGTAGAGGACTGTCCAACTATGGGATTGTTCCTGTGGCACTTCACTGGCTGATGTAAACATGCAGATGTTGCCAAGCCTTATTAAAAAGGTTGCAGAATACGAGAACCATATTTTTAGTGTGATGGTCAGCTAGCCATTGAAACATCCTGATTTGTTAGTTGCTGTTGGATAAGACTTTTCCTTCTATATGTAAGCAGAATTGTTGCCTGGGCAAACAGAAGTCATTTGTACTCATAATATTTTCATCTGACTAAGCATCTCCCTCTGACTCGTAGTTCCGTTTAGTTATGACCTCATGCACTTCACATTCTTTTAGACAAGACCAAAATTCAAAATCTTACTAAGAGACTGATGCTATTCAAAGCATGAAGCATTACTTGTTTCAAGCTTCAAGTCTCACTGTCTTTCATCCTTGGCAGGATAGTGCTTTTACAAAAGGCTTTATGGTGCTGTGTGGAAAGTCGAGGGAGTGTGAGTTCATTATGAATGTATGTGCATGCCATCAAGAAGCCTGAATCCTTGTATATAGAGGGAGTGTTTGTGAAAGCAGTTCATCCTTCTTCCTCTGAGCGAGTTCTGCAATGTGGATCCGCTTTAGGCGTGGCTTTAGTGCCCTCTCGTGGTACCGATACTCTGTGCCACATGAAAGCAAAACTCGTGGTTTATTCTGTCTATGCCCCTTAAAATAAAACACGGGAAAGGTGTTTCATCTTACATGTGTATGGATTTCCCTTTATCCCCCAGGACTTAGGTTCTTACAAGTTAAAGTAAGTTAAAGTTAATAAGCTTAGACCTTTAAGCAAATTGACCTAAAGGAGAGAGGTTGATCTGAAAGGAGAATCTCTGCTTGAAACTGTAATAGTAAGCTTATGACAGATTAAATAACTTCCTTAAATCAACATCCCATTTTAAGCCTCTGGCTCTAGTTTGACAGCTGCAATCACCTCAAGTCCCTATAATGATTTGAGATTCACAAACATTAAGCAAAAGCATCACATAATTTTCTTTACAATAGTGTGTTAAGACACAGGGCTGTGAAATACTTTGCATTTTTAAATGCACCTTTCACTTAACTCAGTTACTCCGTACAAGTTATGACTGACTTGATAGTCCCAGCAACAGGCTGCTAAATTTTTGTTCCATTTCCTATAGCATGAGGTCCTTTTAGACATTTTTATCGCAACAGTAGTTTCCTCCTTCTCAAGCTGGTGTATCTTGTTCATCCAAGGAATGCTTATCACTTACAGTGTTAATGGTGTTACATTAATGGTAATGGAATAAACATCCCCTAAGATGTTTACTCTTGGAACAAAGGATATTGAGCTTAGCTCAGAATTTAATCGTGTTTTAGTTGAAGCAAAAGGCCAGAATCTATACCAATTATATGGGATTCTGAACTGGGCACTTCTGTATGTTTAAAATTAATCTTTTTCTCACCTTGATTTGCATATTAGAAGGCAGAATTCATGAGTGCTCCTGAACCTTATTGAGAATACCGCATATATTAGTACTCTTATTTCTCTGATAGTTTGCAAAAGGAGTGGGATCTGTGACCATTCATTTCTCTGTTGCTTTTACTCTCTCACTTGCCTTATGGTAAAGTTCATCTGTATGAACAGAAAAGTCAACACCAGTAGGGTTTCTGAACAACAAGCAGAATTCTTTGAAGCATATGAACAGCTTGTCAGAGCTCTCAGAAACACATCATGGCAATAATTTGCCTTGGTCATTTAGCAGTAGCAGAGAGAAAGTGGGTTCTATGTGAAACAGTGACAGGTCTAAAATCATTGTTATCCTTTGAAGTTAAATACTCAATTGCTTATTGTTGCCCCATACATGCACAGGAGTGCACCCATGTTGTTCACCCTGCAAGTTCCACCTGGAATCTGAAAATCAAGCTGGATTCTTTCTCCCTCTAGCAGCCAAGCATCTCTGGCAGTGAAGATCATACAATCACAGTCCATCAGAAAGACCTGGTGCCCCACAAGTGTTCTCTAGGGCACCATATTTGGGCTCTGTAGTGCTAAAGGAGTAGGACGAGGTTAAATTATACTTGTGTAGAGTGAAAACATCTTGCATATTCTGCAGGCAGGTGGGAGATATGGAGAATGAGGTCTGCTTTTTGTCCTGGTGGAAGCCAACATCCCTGCAGAGTGGGGGTGTCAGGAAATGTCAGATGTGCTTCTGAGTGGAAGATCTTTGAGAAATCTATGTGAGAATTTGCTCTGTGAGAATAATGTGACCCAGTTATTTAAGCTTTGTGCTGCTGTTTCTGCACCACTAGCCCAGTAAGGGAAGAAGCAGTTCTACAGTCTGCTTTTGCTGCAGTAATCTTAGAATATTAGTGATGTGATCTTGAAGATAGTTGACCAGATGCAGGCTTCTTGATAGTTTTCATTCCTTGGAGCCTGATTTATAAATCATACATTTCCCTGATAAGTTTTCATGTAGTGTCTCTTGAGTGGCTGAAGGAAGTTGAAGGTGAATGACCTTGCCCTAACACCACTGTGCCAAGCTCACTTTGAAACCTGTCTTTCCTTTCTATGTATTTTTCTTGTCAAAACAATATAAAAGATGTATAGATTGAGATTCTTAAATTAAAAAATGAAAGAATGTGGTTCTACGTTAAACGTGACATTTTTAGCTACACCAGTATCCAAAGGCTGTGTACCCACTGCTCATGCACATTGCTTCCAAGCTGCTGCTTGCTGGAAAGCCATTAAGAATTTAAAGGTTTCTGTAAACAATGCATGCTTCCTTAAGTATATCTCTGTTGCTCAAATGTCATTCTCTTTTGCGTGTGTTAAATATGCTAATGGGTGAGTTTGTTCTGCAACTTCTTTCATCATGCAAAGTATGTCTTGCTATCTTACATACATGGCCAGCTTATTTCCTGTGTGGCAGTGTACCTGACAGCTTCTCCCAACAGCCATCAGTCTCACTTTGTATCATGCTCTCTTAAGAATTGTGTAATTGCAGTATTTAGTGTTCTGTATCCAGTCTGTCTTTTCCCAAGATCAGAAGGCCACTGGCTAGCAGAGGAGAGAGGAGAAAATCATGGCCTCAACTGCAGGAGTAACTGAGGAAATGAGAATTGCACTGTGGCAGGGAATTTAGAACTGTAGGAGAATTCAGTGAGAGTTTACTGATGCAAAACCATTCGGTATGAAGAAAAAGCAGTACAGTATTAAACTAAATATAATAGGACGTTTCCCATTTTTATCTGCCTTTATAGTGCAAAAGATTCTTCTTCATATGTTACCTGGATCTTTCCTTTACTTGAGCAGTAGCTACATGTTCATGTAGGAGGAGGAGAAATATCAGGCATTGCTCGAAGGGAAAAGATTCTCTCTCCAACTAAATTTTCGAAAGTTGATACCTTCAGTTATCAGATGTATTAACATTTCTCTGCAATGTGTGGTGTGCTTTTCTGTGACAAGAATGTAGAGAAAATGAGAAGTTTATGACTGTGTCTTCCTGTCTGTTTGAGAGGCTGTCTTTGCCAGTGGCAGTTACATGTAGCTGCTAAAATTTCTTACTGAACCTTAATTGGATGCACCACCTAGAGCTGGACCTATTTAAAAAGTTCCAACAACTGCATAAGTTCAACAGCCTTTTTAGGAGGAATAGTAATTCCCTAGCTACATCTGCAGGGAGATGTAGTCTCACAAATATGTTCATAGTTGAGCTGTGCACACTGAACTAGTGAGTTGGTTAAAGCATGTTTGGAAGAGAAAAAAACATGTGGTCCTCACACATGGGAAAAGTGACAGTGTGTAGTTTAGTGTCATTAGCAGCTGGCCGAGACCTTGAAGGCTGTATCCACTTGGCTTCAATGTGAGAACTTGTAAAGTGGTGATGTGTAGGCTCAGCCTATAATGAGTCATGTAGAGGTTGTCTCAAAGCAGCATGCTGTGCCATGTGCTCAGATTAAAATGAGCACTGCATGCTGAGCCACGGAGTGCCAGGCACTTTACCCATGATCTGTCTGCCTTATTGATTTGTTTTTTCCTTTTAAGGTTGGTTGCCTGGTTCATGTGAGTTTGTGCTGTGCTCTGACTGTCCTCAAAGCTTTAAATCTATCATCTGTTCTGGATACTAGAGACTGAGACTAGGACAGTTGAGCATTTCCCTAGAGGAAGAGATTGAAGCTTCTTGAATGTAACCATTCTGGGGAGAAGGGACATTCTTCCAAAAATTCCTAGTCTTTCTGCAGTAACTATTCTATGGCTTTGTACTGTTCTGGTAGTGTGAGGAGAGTGTTTTCTTGTTGAGTTCTAGTCTAGGGTGGTTAGCAGTATTCTTGTCAAACATAACCATCTGCAGGTATTCCTACTTAGAAGAGACTAATCTGGTTCTTGATCATCACTCCATCAATGCCAGGGTTATTTTTTTTTTAAATCCTATTTAAAGCAACAGTTCTGCTTTTTAATGGATTTGTGTAGAATGTGCTCTGTCAGGCAAACTGCCAGGCACTTAAAAGCTCTCTTAGTTTAGTAAGGGACAGGCCTACCTGACCAGTTAACACACTGGTTTGCTGTTTGAGTGTGTCAGTACCTCTGCTTTGATGTCCGGTTGGGAGGAGCAGTTGCATGGATATGTATTCCAAACAAATCTGTAAATTGTCATGAATCGAGTCTGACTATTAATGTGCTGTTGCTGAGCAGTATAACCTAGTGAAGAGATACGCAGATAGTCTTAAATACAGCCTATCACAATACTTTCTCAGAATAAAAAACATGGAATCAGGTCACTGTGGTATATTGCTTAAATTCCAGTATATGGTGCAAACCTTACAGACGGTGGTAATCAAAAGACACGCACATAAGGCCTTTCGTTGGCTTTGGAGTTTTCATCCCCATGAGTTCCAAGAAGTGGGAAGCTAACAGTAACCTACAGTGGAGTTATTAACTCTCGTAGAGGTCAACTATATGATGCCATTTCCCAGTAGTAGGTTACTATTGTACTTGAAGTCCTTTTTAGACTTGAATTCATAGATACTTAGGATCTAACAGGATCTACAAAGTGTGTGCAGTTTAGCATAATAGATACATGGACAAGAGGAAAGATTAGAAAGCACAACAAAAATGCAGGCCACTGTAGGCTTTGCTTATTCTAGTGATGCTTAAACTAAGAATTTTCTTTGGCTTAATCATAAACGGATTTCAGAATTGTGTTGTGTACAGGGATCTAAATATTAGTCATTTAATATTCACAGCATGCCTTATATTGTGATCTACTGTGGGTGAGTGTTTAATGTTAAGAAATTCATATGTAACTATTTTCTTATCTACAGTAAAAAAATCTGGCCCAAGGAGAAGTCACTGAGGACAAGCCTTCGTCTTCAGAACTTTTATGTGTTTATTTCTCTTGCTTTTTTTCTCTCTTTCCCCAAAACAAACAAGCAGAAAATATCATTACTCTTGAGGCACAGACTGAAATTCAGACCGAAGGGCTACTTACCTTCCTACTCTGTCCACAGAAACAGGGTCCTCTGAAAGAGACATTTTCTGGTCTTCTTTCATTCATTCACTGATGGGATTATTGGGGGAGGTTACATTTAGATGTTTGTATGTTTTTTTAGGCCCTATTCCTGGCATCACAGAGTAAGTGTCTGCTTCTAGATGTGCATCATGAAAAAAACAAGCTCCTGTTTTAGCGGGTGGAGAGGAAGAAGGAGAGTGGAAGGCTTTAGGTAGTCAGTTTCTTTGATTTTCCCCTCCCTGTTGCTGGAAGGAAGGTTGATGTTTTCTACTCTGCTACAGAGTAGCCTACTGAATTCTTCAGGATGTTTTGCATGCATGTCCCGTGTTAAACTGCATTATGTTCTATTTTAAATAGCTTTGTCTTTCTCTTTAATTTTTTTCCCATGTTTCATTTATCACTTCTTTATATTTCATAAGGAGAATTTTTGTATCTCTTCAGGGATGGTCTGTTACACAGTGGTGAGGTATTTCTCTCAATATGATCGAGAAATCTGGTTATGTGTTGTTGGCATTTGTATGTTTTGAAGGGTTTAATCAGAACTGCTGTGATGAGACAAATAGATAACCTTTAAATCTATAGCTAATCCAATTTAGAGGCATCTTTTTGGCTACAAATCAGATTTTAAAGCTTCCTACGAGTGAGAACAGTTTTACCATATAAACCTCTTAACTGGGAAACTGTTGTTGGAATAAATAATAAAAAAGAAAGAACTTTTGTATGCTTCATTTTGTGTGCTTCAGTCTAAATTTTGATGGCATAAATTATCATGCTGTTTCTTTCTATGCATCAAATGAAAGCTTTTTATGTAGTGTTTTCTTTGACTATTCCATTTTAAGCATGCCTCTCATCATCTTTGAAGAAGGGCCACTGGCTATCAAAGGGAGGAATTTATGAAAATCAACTTTTAAGATACTTCATTTTGCTTTTCATTATTTGTTTTTGATACTTCACTTTTTCAATAAGCAGTTTGTCCTGTCCTTTGAAAATGTTTATTTTTGTCCTGTGACTTCTGGCTTTTCAAAGAAAGATTTATATTAAAGGAAAAAAGTAAAAATTAACAAATAGTGTTTGTGTGTAGGGAGAAAACACACTAAAAGCTTAGTTTAAAATTTGGGCACTACACTCCTCATTCTTTTCCAGTACCCATGCAGATACTTAACTTCATCAGACTGGGAACTTACTGCAGTCTGTCTTTTGTTATCCAGAATAGAACCTATGATGATGTGTGGGTAGTAGATACATCTTTTTAGTCGTTTATCCAGTGTGTTACAGCTGTAAAAGGCACTGGAGGTCCGCTGGTGTTACTGTTGTGGAGCTGAGTCGTGCCTGGTTGAACTCAGCAGTGATAGTGTTGGGTTCAGAGAGGGCAAGACCGGCCGCTGCTTGGGCTGGTTGCTTTTCCAGTCAGCAACAAGGCTGTGAACTGTTTTAGGCTTCTGCTTTGTATCCTTCTTGGGTCCTGTAGTGCACAGTGAATATGTGGTAGATCTGGTGTATTTCTCTTGAGCTAAATGCAGACCTAGCAAACATTCACAGGTCAATATTGCACAACCAGCTAATTCTAATTAAAACTTCTAGTTTTCTTCTCCTTTAGCTTACCTGCTTTATCACCTTGTTGATCATTTGCACTAAAAATTAACTGAAGATTGTTTAGTTGTAATTTTTTTATGCTTGTGTGTGTGGAAAGCAACAAATTCCTTCGGTATTTCTTCTGGAGTACAGCACTGTTACACAGTTCAGCACGTACAGCCTGTGAGCTTTCTGTAACACTTTTGATGGCAGTCCTGTTCAGTCCTAAGCGTTCTGCAGTTTCTGCTTTTAGAGCTCAATCACAGGATTCCTTTTGAAGTGTAAATGTGTATTTTTTTTCATGAAAACAGTAAGAAAAGGACTGCATTAATTGTAAGCAGAATATAGATAGAACCATATTAATTTATGATTAAGGTAAGCAGAGTAGCAATAGCTGCTAAAGATAGGTCTCTTCTCTAGTTATTGCTTGTCCTGTTGCTTTTAAACCTCACCTCAAAATAAGTGGCTTGCATTTTTTCCCTTAGCAAGTGCTTTGCAATCAAGTATCTGTTCATATGTGATTGGAATAACATGCTTGCTGTTAATGTCTCAGAAGATCTTTAGGAAATTACCATGTTCACCTTGAAAGATCAAGGTAATTAGAATATGCAGTGTGTTAATCACCAGTGTTAACGTTGCCATGAAAGTCAAAGTTCATGTTTTTATGTTGTCTAGAGGATGGTCTCCCAAACAGCACTTCCCCGTGACCCTGCCTGCCTTGTTAATGTCAGATTGCAACAAAGTCACCACGTGCAGAGAGTAAGACAGTTCTTAAGGTGCTCATTTAGCCCAAATGTTGATGACTGAGATCCCAGTAGTTTTAGATGCACAAAAGGTTGCAGTAGGTGAATTCTCTCATTCCAGATTAGTTTGGTAAATGCTGATAAATTATACTGCCTGTGACACGAAGCACTGAACAAGACTGGCTCTACAAAAGTGATGGGTGACCATGTGCTGGGTTTCAGTTTAATTTCTGTAATGAATATATTTTAGCCTAATTGTAAATATACAATGTCACTCAAGTAGTGAGCACACCTAAATTTTTCACACAACCTCTGAGCAGCATTGTTACCCTTTCTCATATATAAAGTGGTAATACACCACGCCCTTTGACTTACGTGTCTCTGCGTCTGTGTAAGCAGTGACTAGTAAAAGTAAAGAGAGGACTCTCTGTTGATGCACTGCTGCTGAGATGTCTGTAGATGAGACTGTTCATCTGCATGCAGGCATTGAAACTTATTTCCAGTGAGCTCAGTGATATGTCATTCGCGCTGTAAAAAGAAAAAAAAACTATATTTACTGAATTTCGCTGTGGGGAATACTAGTTTTAAGCATTCATAAAACATAAGTATGTAGTTAATACCTCCTGTTAGCAGCTTGGTTTCAGTTTTTTCTCTACTCTGACAACTCAGGCATTAGACTGACTTATATCTGTATTAAGTACAGTTCTCTCTTGTCTATGTTTACCCATAAAGAGGCAAATCATTTGAGTGACACATATCTCCAGATAACGTGCATTTTGCCTAACTTAATGCAAGGCACTGACTACAGCAACAGTCCTTGACTCTTGTAATAATTCAGGAGATAATGCAGCTATGTTTATTCCAAATGGTAGGGGAAAAAAATCAGTACCTAAATTTAAAATGATTTGACTTTTAGTTCTGAGGCATTATTCTGCCATTGTAATTTCTAAATATGTACCAAAAAAGTTTTAAGGGAGCTAGTCTGTATAACATCAGAAGTCAAGACCCAATAATTTTCATAAACCTAGAATGTTGAAACATGCAAGGTGGAATTAAGAATGCTATATTTTGCAGATTCTGCACTGACAAAGAGCTAAATGTCAGTAAAAATTTTGTGCTGACCTAAGATACTTGGAGATAATTTTACTTTTTATTTCTAATGCTATTGATAACACCAAATCATGTATCTTTAGTTGGTATATAGGAATCAGTGAAAATATTTAATGAGGCCTCATTGTCTCTGCCAGATGTACCACAAGAAACAAACAGCTGCAGTGGCAGTTAATTCAGATTTTTAGAGCAATCAATGCCCAATGTAATGGTGAGGTTTGATTACTTTGAAGACCTTACTCGAGGTACACCACTTCTGTGTGATACTCTGGGGGGTGTTGTTTGTTCATCTTTCCTCTTTTCCATACTTCCCACGTTTCTTTCCTTGCCTTAGGTAAATGGCTTTCAATCTGAGCATCTGGGGTCACCTAAATTGGCAGAAATTTTCTCTTAGACAAGAAAAACTGAACACATAGCACCAGAAAAGTTCATATGTCACAAGGAAAGTTCATAATTGTTTCCAGGTATGACTTTTCTGAGAAATATTGCAAAATTAAGTATGATTCAGAATAAGTATTTGTTGTCCATTCACAGATGGAGCAAGTCTTAAACTTCAGTTACTGCATCACTTTTCCCTTCTAATATTTCCTTGTGACAGATGTCAGCACTCTGGGTGCTTCCCTCCTTATGCTATGTGGATTTCAGCTTAAGAGTTCAGAATCACCTCGTTCCTAAAGAACTTGCCCCTGGCTTTTTGTCTAGGGTTTTTCAGCCCTACCAACTGCAGTAGGTACCACAGCTTCAGTGGACATTTGAAAAGGGTCCTGAAAATCATGAAGGTGGTTGATATTAAATGGGATGGATAATCTAGCAGATCTTTTCTGTATTTAAAGTTTGGTTTGTGCTAATGCTGTACAAGAGTGTTCACATCAGCCAAAAAGATTATAAGTTATAAAAATATGGGAATAGAGTCCTTTAATACACAATACTGTGTTCTGCTTTTAATCTCCAAGGTCTCAGTGCTTCAGTTTAGAGTTTGTATTTGCGTTTTTCTCCAGAGGATTTCCTTTGTAAATAGGAACTACTCTGTTGGTTTTTTCTGCCGATTCCTACCTTAACTTGGCACAGACTACTTGTTTTATTTGCATCACTTAAAGGCCCAGATACTTGTTTGTATCATCATTATCATTTTTGTTTCACCGTCTGGAATTTGGTAACCAGGTCTCATAATACATAAGGTAAGACAGACTCTGATCCACTTCCCTCTGAGCTTTCTTAGCTCTACAGAATCAGTAGAAAAAGTGACAGCAGCTGCTCTATGAAAATAAATGAGCAGCAAAGTGATCCTTCTCTAGTAAATTTTCAGGGTGGAGTAAGCTGAACTTACCAAGTACGACGTAGAAATTTTAGACCTCCAAGTTTTGTAATATCACTTTGTCAGGACTTTACACCTAAAACTCACATGTGCAGATTTAGACAGCCAGAACAGATGTGAAATATTAGTAATAAATAACTGAGCATTTTTAGGTCAGTGGTCACTTTTGTCCTGCACACAGCGAAGGTGCTGTTAAGTATTGCAGTGATGCAACCGAAGTTCTACAGACCAAGAATGTGCCTGGAATTTGGGGCTGTGTTGTTCCTTTGCCGGTCTCACACTCTTCCCCACTAGACTTCCCTGGTGGGCTTCAGGCATCTGGCCGACAGAAGCTGTGAAGTTCTGACTTGCAGTGTTTCAGTACCACCAGCTTCATGGTTCACTCACTAGAGATCTTCAACTTCCATTGGTTTTTCAAGTGGCATTTTTGTCTCCAGCAGCATCAGACGGTTGAAAGCAGCAATTTGAAAAAATTAGGTCACTCAGGTTTCTATATATAGCAGCTCTCAGATCCCAAGAAAGCTAGCTCAGTCATCTAGCCTGTTTTTAGCTGTCAGTGTTTGTAAATTAATATTAACAGAGTTGGTGTTAAGTGGAATTTTAAGTGCCATCATTTTTTTTTCCTTCTGCTTTTACTTTCCAGCTTTTAGAGTTCTTTTTGGCATTTTTATTTCAATTTAAAACAGTTGTCTGGGTTTGAAACCCTTTGCTTCTTTCTTTATTCTAATGAGGAGTGGATCTTCAGCAAAGGGATTTGTGGTCATCACATTACTGAGAAGCATCTGACTTGCACTGAAATCAGGTGGGGGCAGCTTAAGAGTTCTGTGTGCACCGTTTCTCATAAACTAAACATGAGGATCTCCATATATTGAAGTGATTGTTTTATTTTTTTTTTTTAAATGAAACCAATTAAGTTTTTATTGGCAGAGTGGGAGAGGTGGGCAGAGGATTGAAGAAGGAATCAATGACTGATAGAGTAGGGAAGGCTGAGTATAACTGTATGGTAGATATTAGAAGAGTTTATGAAGTTAACGGCTTCTGTTTAATATATTTACTCATAACATTGTCTTCTTACATACAGCAGAAAAGGTAGGACAAGAAATAGTTTTCCCAAAGGGTTTGTAAATCTAGTTTAATTCATTTGATTTTGGTCACACATACACACACAGAGAAAATACTCGTCTGTTTCTCCTCCATAGATGCCACCTGAGTGTTCCCAGATGGAGAAGCAGAGAGCTGAAAGCTGTAGTTTTGCTTTGCAGAGAAGCAGTGGAACCGGTTACACTTACATGAGAGTTAGAACCATCCTCTCGTCCCACTGGCCTGATAAAGGCATAAAACATAGAATTACTCTTTTGTAACATAGGATCATTGTGTGAAGTAGAAAGGGGTCACTGATCTACTTTATTCACATTCTTGTTATTTTGTGCTGCTGGTTGAAGAAAATAATGCTTCCCATATGAATGGAGAAATACAATTTGCACTCAGAGAGGGTAGAATGGGAAATGTACTTGAGAATCTTGCATTTAAGTTTTCTTTTGTTCAGCCGTGCGCTTCTTAATTCATTAGTATATGTATACTGTTTTCACTCACAAGTGATTGAAATGAAGGAGTTTGAGAGCAGTAGCTGAGTACATGGAATATGTTTTTCTCAGTGGGGACAGGCTTCCTGTGTGATGAGACGGGTGCCCCGGTCCATGTCTCAGTCCCGTAGCTGCGCCTTGGGCTTCGGGGCAGTTCCCAGCCTCTCACACATGTGGAGAATGGTGTCATTAGCTGTGTTGCCTAAGCACCTCTAGCCCTGTAAAGTAATTAGAATTAGAAAATCTGAGATCTGTAGTTAAAATGTACTTATTATCAAGAATATTGTTACAAAGATGCAGGTGGCCACCCTTTAAACTGTCTGAATGCTTATGTGGCACTGAAGGATGCTCAAAGGCTACTGTTGCGAGTGTGTGCTTTTTTGTTTCTCCTCATTACTGACTACATTTGGATTTTTCCCCGTGTTGTTCCTAGATCTTTGCATTTGTTGCAATGTGAACTTATAATCTGAGCACAAAATTACAGATGTTAAATTTTCAGCTGTATAAACTTCTGATTTTTTGCACAGATTAATGCTCTTAGCTTTTGTCTTTCTGTTTAATGAGCTAGTTGTACCAACATTCTGTGTGTTGCTGACCTAGAAGGTCAGTCTGGCATTCCCAAATCAGTCTGCCTCGGCCCTTTTTCTCTTGCACGTAAGCATGGTGACCACTGTGGTGTCTTAAGTGAAAGTTCATACAGCAGGCAAACACCTCATATGGTGCATTGTCACTAAAACATGTCTTGGGAGTGTTCATTGGAGTGGCTACCAGCACACAGTAATTTCTCTTCTCCTTTGCAACCTTCCCTTGAAAAGTAGTTGATTTTTCTTTCATTAGTAGTTCACAGCATATACCTAATAACATAGTTTACTGTAACTGTTTTACGTGATCTCCCTTGTCAGCGGGCAGATCAGTTTTTTAATCACTGAATGAATTCTTTCATACTTCGTAGAATTGTGATTTTCATCCGTAGATTAAAACCATAGAAAATCCACAGAAAACTAGAAGATGGTAGCTTCCACAATACAGCTTCCACACTTGTATCCAGGAAGACTTTCTCTCATGGTATATCAGTAAATTTCTCTCTTTCAGGCCACTGTCATGAGAAAAGTCCAGATGGAAGTTATGGCAAGGAAAAATACTTTGATGACCACTATGAGTCAGCTACAGCAGCAACAGAAGGACACTCTGAGGGAGGTACAGAAGATCCAGAAATCCTTACTCAGAGTTCAGCAAGGGATCCCTCCTTCTTGAGACTGGAAAGTAAGTCAGCCTTACAAAATCAGTTCTGGCAAATGAAATGGTTTTTAGACTTTTCAGAAGAGCTGTCTGTTTTCCTGAGAAGCTATGTTTTCCCCTCTCTGTCCATAAAGTAACAAGTAACCCATAAACTAGTTTCATTCTGTTCACCTTTCTTCTCCAAGCACAACAGAGATGCTTATTTGCAGTGGGGAAGTCTGAATTGACTAGTTCTCTCTTTTTGCAGTGTGCAGTGAGTAGTCAGTGATACTTGGGTTGTGGAAGTGGAAAAGTCAGGTCACAGAAAAAAGATTCTTTTTGTACAATTCATGAAAGCACAGGGAAAATAATTTTTGAAGTTTTTTATGGTATTCCCTCTTAGACACAGTCACTGCAGAAAGCAATGGTTCAGAAGGAGTGGAGGATTTAGAAGATGATCAGATGTCTGAAGAGATGCTGGCTTTGGTGGATGAGTTTGAAAATTCTTGGCCTCAGGAAGCTTTTGAAGGGGCACTGGAGGTAAAAGGTCGTCGGATGGACTTGCAGGGAATCCGGGTCCTGAAGAAGGGATCTCAGGATGGACTGGCTAGCTCCTGTTTCGGCGACTGTGGTGATGATGATGAAGCTGAGTGGGTAAGTTCGAATTAGTTTACTTAAGTCTTGTGCTAAATGTTGTGGAGGGGGGAAAGATAAGAACAGTTCAAGGGGTTTAACACTGGGAGATACAGATCTGTGAACTTCCCCTATGAGCCTACAAGATGGAGTTGTTGATAGCTGGTGTGAAATGAACAAGTAGTTTCAATCCATCGCCAACTTCCTGCTTACAGTTAAAAATCAAAACATATTTTAACCAAGAGTTCTGGTTAGCATGGAAACATGGAAATCCCTGTTGCCATCATGTTACCAGTAAAATATCTAATGAAAAGCGCCTTTCAGTTCTCCAGCAGTTAAATAGATTTTCTCTTGTGTTGGAGATCAGAAGCTGTATGCTTGGTTTGTATGGTGTGATGCAGTGAAAGGGAGCAGGCATTGAGAATGGGTTGAGATGGGGAGGAAAGGAGAGAGACAAAGGTCTCATCTGTAACATCTTTGGGCTAAAACAAGTAGCGTGTTGGAGCTGATGACATTCATGGTGTTTTTTACTGTTAACGTTGCTAATACTGTTCTTTTGGTAGATCACTTTTCAGGTCAAACGTTTAAAGAAACCGAAAGCTGAAAGCTTGGATCTCCAGGAGCCAGTTGGGAGAAACGTGGAAGAAGGGGCTAATGCCGAAAATGAAAACTTTTACCAAACTGCTCTAGAGATCAGTGGACCAAAGATACCTTCTCCTGGACCAATAGGTAACCTGCTGCTTCTAGAGAAAGCAAATAATTTGCAGCTTTTGTATTGCTATAGTTTATTTCCTTTGCAGCCTTTATATTATACTGGTTTATTACTGAAAATAAGCATCACAAAGACTGTGTAGTGAAATGTCCCTTTTAGATGAGTACGTGGAAGAATTAGGAATCTCTTCCATCTGCACCTTCTTGGTGAAGTGCAGCCTAACTTCATGTGTTGAATGAAGACTTTCTAGTTAATTTCCAGAACTTCTGGGGATGAGGTGGGGAGAGTGGAGAATGAAAGAGGTAGATCCTGTGAGTAGAAGTTGTAAAAGAGAGAGGGGACTTCTGTGATCTCTTTTGATAAACTGAATGGGCAGAGGAGTTAGTTTATCAGGATGCAGAATAAGAGTTTGGACTGACTTCTGGTTAAATATAAGATATACAACTCAAATAGAGCTGAAAGCTTAGTCTAATAAAAATGAAATAAATAAATAAAAATCAAGTGTTCTGCTGTAACTGTTTAGTGATATTATAAGAGAAAACTTTAAAACTGTCTTTCAAAACACTGGAGCTACAGAAGAGTAGAGTTTTATACCAACACAGATGAAATTTTGAGAGGCAGATGGAGTTTTTGCTAGTTGAATAACAAGAATTAGAGGGTAGTCTTTTAATATGGTGCCAAAGAATAAAACCCAAGTAATTGGTCCCCATACTTTTTGTCTTACCTTTCAATGGAGCTAAAATCTTAATGTTGTGGGACTGATGTGTAAGCAAATTTCTACAGTGTGTCTTAGTCCTTGAAGATTTGATGACCTGGAAAGTGATTTCACATTTTGAAGGCTTTTACATTAAATCTTTAACAACCTCCTTTTTTAGCAACTGACAAATATAGGTTATTGAATTAAATATTTAAATGGGGGGGGGAAGGAATACATGAAAACAGGCTATCATTTGTGAGCGCACACCTGTCCTTTCCTCAGTGTATATCTTCTTTCCTTCTGACTTACTTTTGTGGCTCTATTACATAGCATCCCTCGATTGTAAAGTAATCTTCTCAACATTCCTGTGAGGCAGGGTCTGCTGACATCCTCTTTGCAAGAGCTAAATCGTCAGCATTTAAGTAATAAATTGAAGGTCACCTGGGGAGTTCTTGGTAGAACGGAGGAATGATGGTATCTGTCCTGTGTTTCACTCCTTCCCAGACTACGGAACTGTCTCTGTAGCATTTCCATACCTCTTGATGTCCTTTGCTGTTCATGCCAATAAGAACTCGCAATCAGATAGCTCACAGTGGTGGTGATGAGAACTGATCATTTCCTTCTGATATTTCCTTTTGTATCTCAAAATTAATTTCCCTTTTATCACAATACTTTACAGAATACATGGTGTTGCAGATATCTTTGTTATTTGCAAAATTATGATTAAGTGGTTTACTATAACTTGAATGAGAAATGGGGATTGCATCCAAATGGGCAAAATTTCATGTAACTAGAAATAAATACTGAAATATTGTCTACATAGCTGGTTTGATAGACTGGCATGTTATTAAACTTGGCTTCCCACTATGCAAATCTGCTGCTATAGTGAATTTTTCTTACATTCCAAATAGTTTGGATGATTCTGATACGAGAGGAAGATGTTTCCTAACATTTAACACGAGCCAGTTTCCTAGGACTTAATACAGTATCCACCAAATTTGAGGGAAAGATTTCAATAGGCTTTAGTTCAGATGTGAAGATCAGGTTCTTGTTTGTCTCAATGATCTGTTTATTAACATAAAGCAAGTTGTTTAACCTTTCCCTGCCTTGCTTTGCTTCTCTGCAAAATGGGAGAGCTAAAATGTAATTGTTATATAGTTTCAGGAAGGTTTCTATCTTGAGTGTAAGAACACAGTAAAAGCCACTGACTGTCTTAGACAATACTCATTGAACAGTATTGGCAGTATTTTTCACCTGGAATTGTCAACAGATAGACCAATCAACTTCCATTAGTTTTTAACTGTAGCTGTAGAACATTAATGATGACTCGCAAATTTGGTGTAAGGACATTTAAGTAGAGACATTATCTGTAAACAAGAGTGGCAATTGTTCTTAATCTGTAGTTTTGGGAAAAGCATAATGGAACAGATTTTGAAACTTTGTGCGCAAGACAGATTAGGAGATAATCTGGTTCTGTCTCTGCATACTGCCATTCCCATTCAGTCCATTTAGGTTCAGGGATGTTCTTAAAGAAATGTGTCTGCAAGACGGTGACTTTTATAATGTAGAGGATGTATCCACTGGTATAAAATATTTTAAGAATCATTGTACTAAAGTAGAATGTCTTTCTCCTTCCAGAAAGTTTCTTCTATTTTTGTTTTACTTTCTCAAGGAAAAAGGCGTGACTACCGTAGCCTTGGCTGGCCAAGTCCTGATGAATGCCTGAAACTCCGCAGGGTAGAGCTTACAACTGTAGCCAGCACGTGGCTTGCTGTTTCTGCTAAAAACATCGAGTGAGTATCTTGGATATGAACCCTACGGAAATTACTTATGCAAAGCAGGACAGTTACGTGGTCTTCAGTGTGTGTAAACTAAAGATTTTATGTTAGTAAACCGCCAGGATTTCTAAGAAGTTTGAAAACATCATGTGGAATTTCATCAATTAGACTTGAAAAGTGCAAGTGCAGATGAAATAACCAGTTTCTCTTGCTTCTCTAGCTACTCAAATGAGATTCCGCCAGGTTCTGGGCGGTTAATTTCACTAGAGAACTTTCTAATGACTGTTCTGTTCTCTTAACTAATTTGACTTGTTTTATGACATTTGTAGCATTACAGAACACATTGATTTTGCCACACAGCTGCAGGAACCAGCCATGGAGCCCCTTTGTAATCCAAACCTCCCAGCCAGTATGCATACTTTGGACCACCTGCAAGGTGTCTCTAGTCGGGCCAGCTTGCATTACACTGGAGAAAGTCAACTGAAAGAGGTATGCCAGAGCTGAAGGCCGTCACACAAAAATGGCCATACCATGGCAGATTCAAGGTGCATTTAGCTCAGTGCCTTGTCTCCAGAGGTGACTTTCAGTGAGTGAATGCCTGAATAAAACTGTAAGAACAGTGCAGCATGAAATTTTACCAGAATGTTTTCGCAGCCATCTACAGTCTGGCCTGAGGGAAATCCTAAAACACCATTAGTGTCTCTGTATTTATAGCTCTTTGTGGGTGAATTAGTGAAAGTAAAGTCCAACTCAGCATACTTAGAATTTCTAGTGTTCTTAGTATTCAGTGCCATGGAGTTATAACACTTTGTTATACAGATAGTATCAAGTCAAGATAGACAGTGGTGTTTAGGTTGAAGCAGGTTACAGCATTTGTAAAAGGCTGGGCAAAAAAGCAACCAACAAGCAAGGAGACATCTCTTACCACGTTCCAGCACCTAAGCACTTTGACTTCCTCTTCCACAGGTCCTACAGAATCTTGGCAAAGACCACTACTCACCACAGTCACTAGAACAAGTTGGTACTCGAATAGCCAAAGCTTTGGAAAAGGTACGTGTAAAGGAGGGAGTGAGAAGTCTGGGCTTACTGCTCATGACTGGCGTAGTGGTCAATCCGGTCTCAAATCGTTTGTCTGAAATCCCGCTCGAGGAACGTATTAGTACTTGGACTAGGGATTTGTGTCTATTTAGCATCTGTAATGCCCTCACAGGTATTTTGTTGAGGTATATCCTGTGCTTATACTATCAAGTGTCTTCTGTATCTCTCTGCTGAAACTTAAGCTTGTCAGATGTCCCAGTGTTTCCTGCCCTGTAGTGAGCAGCATTGCTGATTATTGATTTATTAAACTATTTCAACAGTTCTCAGCCCTCTTCTTTCTCTTTATGCTACATTGACCGGGAGCTTATGGAAAGTTGAGTTAAGCCATGTCTCTGCTCCCCAGTGATACTCCTGGCATGCAGCAGTCAGACAGCTCAAAGGGGCTTCCTGTTTCAGCGTGCTGCTTCTACCTGGTGCAGTATTGGCCTGAAGTGTCAGATGTCTTCAGGCAGAGCTGTGGTACCATGTGCAAGCCTGCACTTCCTGTTCTCCCCAGAGAAATCCAAGTTTCCTAGCTAAAGGCTACGAAGAACCTCAGCTGTGAGCCCTAGGATGAGAGGATTAGGGACATAATTTTCACAGGATCCACAAAGCAGACAGGGATGTCAGGGATTGCTGTTCTGTATTTACAGCTAGTAGGGACAATATCCCAAACTACTATAGAAAAGAGGCCTCCATGAAAACAGTTTGGTGCCTCTAGCCTGTTGGACCAAAAGCTGTCTGAGGTACTTACTGTGCTTTGAAATTAAAACCAACATAGCTTTGTCCATCTCCTGAAAGTAAAGATGTTACTCTTATCCTCGTGTTACAAGACTCCATTTCTTTTTACTTTAGATGTGTCCTAGCTTTTTCTCTTCTTGCTAGTTTCCCCTGCAGACAGCAAGCTTTATCCAAATAAGCTGAATATTTAGTGCAGAGATTAGAAACAGAATTCTCAGTATTTTCCTTTGTAACACAGGGCATGGGAGTCAGCCAGCTAGATGCTGGGCTTTGTCAGGCTTCTGGACTGAGCCGCATCCCAGGGCATCCTTTCTCTTTCCAGTGACTGCAGAGAGACCACAAGTCCAATCAGCTAATTTAGCTAAGTTTTTTCCTTCATGTTGGGTAATGTGTGTGCACATCTAGATGCTCAGCATCAGAGAGCTGATTTAGAAGCTGTTGTGGCTGCTGAAACTGTTGTTGCTGTTGAAAGCTATTTAACTGCTATTCCTTTCCTAAGGAAATGATGTTGCATTTGGAATTTGTTTCATTTGACAGTCTCATTTACCTGGCTGTTGCATATATGTTGTCAGAAACTTTTTGCTGCTTTGAAATAGTTTAATGCTCTTTTTAAGTGTAACACCGTCTACCTCAGTATATCAAATAAATTGGAAGAGTGAAAGGTAGGGAGACTGTTCATTACAGGTGTTAACATGACAGTTTTTTGTGTTCTTCTTTTGCCAGAATCAGACTTCATGGGTCCTCTCTAGCATGGCAGCTCTTTACTGGAGGGTGAAAGGCCAAGGAAAGAAGGCAATTGATTGTTTACGGCAAGCATTGCACTATGCACCCCATCACATGAAGGTGTGTACACGTGCCCACTACTCAGATGAAAGAATGTTTCATTTGTCACAGCGGAGCTTTCACAGACTATTGTTAAGGCCAACGCTGTATGTCAGGTGTCTATAATGTATTAGATATTAGCTAGCTGACATGAAACCTCAATATTTTCACCATTTGTTTACTGTGGGCTGTCTCTTAAAAAAAGGAGAACTGCAGAAAAGGTTCCGTGGAATTTCCTGCAGTTCAGTGGGTTTGACACCTCTCTGGGCATCCCGGGCTTGAATTTCCTCGCATTAGTTAGGACTTCGAGTCTTCTTCAGCCTTTGTCTGGATAAGTCTTCTAACCTAAGATGTGGGAGTATGTTTTCTGGTTATGCTTTTAGAGAGGGGAGCATGTCTTCTGTTTGTGCTTTTAGAGAGGGTGGAAAGTGATTATCTAAAGGAATTATTTCAGTGCTTGAATCTTAAGGATTTGGGCTGTGAATCTCAGTTGGACGGTAGTCCTTGACTTTGTGCAGCAGTTCTTTGCTCAAAAGAAAAGCAGTACTTTGGACACAGTCTTCTCTTTAGTGTTTCAGTTGGTTGAAGTGCTCTGTACCCTTCCCCTTGCCAGGTGCTGTTCTGAGCATTGTAATGTCTGTTCTTAAACAGCAACCTCTCTCTTGCAAACTGATAAATGCAATATAGGCTCCGTACTCAACATAGCAGATTTTTGTTTGGGACCTGAGCAATGAATTGTGCAGCACAGAAAAATGTAAACTCCACTGGAATCTTGGTCTTCAATCTTTATTTGAAAATTGGGAGACAAAGTAATCCACACTTTCAGGATATTATTAGAAGGATTTAGCCGTTGACAGTAAAAAATGCTTCAACTAAGAAATGCACATCCCTACTGCACATCCTTTGTATGTTTCCTATAGTTCTCTTTCTTTGCATTATCCATTTAAAACAAGGTTGGGACTAAGACCTAACACATCAAGCTTTTGCTTATTTTCCTGTCTTTCTATGTAATTGGTTCCTCAGGAAAGGAGTCCTTGGCTGTGTGATTTGTAAGGGTCAGACTATGGCTTGGAAACTACAGTTTGGCAAGATTATGGTGGTGTAGTGCTGTTTTCTAGAAGTATGATATAATGTTGCTTGGAACTGGATGACTCTCCAAATTTGTACCTTGTTTTTGTCCTCCATATTGAAGCTGCCTCCAGAGAAAACTCTGGATCTCATTCATAAAGATAGAGCTGCAACTTTTACTCAGAGTTAGCCCTGAATTAAAAGCTATTTAGTGTACTTTGGTTTATCCTCCTCTACGCTTTTATGCACTTCGGTTACTTTCTCTTGACTTTTGTCATGAAAATAAAAGGCAATTAATTTTCCCGTGAGCTTCTCTTGTGATTCTGACTTCTATAATATCTGCTTTGCAAACATGAACAGCTTGTCCAGCAAAGGTACTCGTTGACATGTGAAGATCATGGAATTGGGGATCACATACATCCAGAACTTTTAATTGTCCTGTTGAAGGCACCTAAGCCTTGGTACTAAGCGGTATTCTGTGCTTTGAAGGTGTGAGGCCCAGCTTCCAGAGAGTCTGTTATGATTGCCAGGTCTCTACAGTTTTTTCAGTCAGACAAGGTCACAGTCTGGAAATCCAGGAAATAAAGAACATACCATCAGTGTCTAGCTGAGAAAATTTTATTTATAGCTATTACTCAGCATCAGAATAACAATTCTGTGGCAGAGGCAGGCCAAAAATGATGCATCTATTGGTTAGACCATGTTTTCACTTCCCTGCTGTCCACTTTGTTCATATTCCCTTTCCTTTTATTCAAGAGCTGAAGGAGGGTATTCAAACAAAACAGCTTCTCTTGTCTTTAAAAAGTGCACCTGATCTTTGCAGAGAAAAATAATGTAAGAGCTTCTAAAAACTAAATGTACATACACTTAAGTGAGTTAATTTTTGAGTTATTTTTCTGTCCAAGAGTAATGTTTGTCACTATTGTGAGTGGATGTGGATGTGAGGTTTTTTTGTTTGTAACTTAGGCCCAAATGCAGTTTTATATTAAAATAGGTCTGGATCATTACTCTCAACATCAAAAGAGATGGAAGTGGGTAGGAACCAGATGAGTGTGTCTTGGGTGGTGCAGTCTTCTGTTTGTCTTGCTGATCCTGAGACAATTGCAATGGAAAGAAACTGTTTGTTGCTTGCTCTTCTCCTCCAGGATGTACCACTAATAAGCCTAGCAAACATCTTCCACAATGCCAGACTCTGGAATGATGCCATCATTGTGGCTACCATGGCAGTGGAAATAGCGCCGCACTTTGTGGTTAATCATTTCACACTGGCAAATGTCTATGTAGCAATGGTGAGTGTGCTGTCGCCCGGGGTATGGCTGTCTTAGGGACACTATTTACATCTATACAAAAGTCTTATTCTCACAAATAATTTCGAAGGAGCAGAGGTCAGGAAACTGGGGTAGGATCATCAGGAAGGAATATCTCTAGAAAGACGGAAGTTTTATAACTTATTTTACTCCTGTTTCTTGTTTAGTACTTTAAGGCCAACATTTTTATAAGCTGGCTTGAGAATGCTGTATACAAAGCTTTGTAAAGACAGTAGCAAACAATTGGTAATTTGAGTTGTCCACCCATCTAAACAGAGGATATTTTTACAATACTGGAAAATTAATGATGAATTTGGTCTCTATCTTGAAGAGCTAAGCTTGGAATAATAAGTAGAAGCAAGTTCGCAGTTGTGGTGAACAAACAAAAGGAAAGTTCAGTTTCAGTATCTGAATTATCAATGCCCAACATAATTTGTAGATTGAACTCAAAGTTCTTCATACTGTCTATATATACTATTAAAATACACCTTTTTAAAAAATCAAGATTTACAACTCACCTTGATCAAGTTAGTCTTTATGCTATGGCCAGAAATTAATATTATCTATACTGTATAACTAAAGTTACTGAGAAAAGGAACTTAAGAGGGAAAAACAAGTGATGAAACTGACTGAAAACCCCAGAATGTTTTGGGTCTTTTCTCCTCTCATTTTTCCTCTAATACACTATCAGATGTTGGCATGCTTTCCTAGTTAATAAGAAAGCAGGGTGGCATAGGTAATGAGATTTCAACTATACAAAAATAGATGCTATTTCCACATGAATGCTTCTAACTAGCAACCTGGAGTCCATCTTACCAATTGAAATTGTCTACCTATTGTACACTCTTTAAGTTTTGGGGAGGTTTTTTTGAGTTTTTACGCTTTACGTTGAGTAATCTTTTAAAAATAATTTCAGGTTGTTTCTAAAAATGTTAGCTTTTCAGAAAAGTTGATGGGTTTGCATTGTCCATGATTTTAAAGCTTTGATCTACTCAAATTCTGACTGAAATCTGGTTTTAAAAGTTACTTTCACAGTGAGAATAGAGGAGTACTATTAAAAAGAAAAGGCAATAACATTGGTCAATAATTCTCAGCACTAATTTGACTCCTTTTCATGGATTATGCAGAATTGAGTCATTAGCCCAAGAAAACATCAGTTATTTGTGGGAGAAGGAAAAAAATCCTAAATCACAAGGATTGGTTCAGTTACTTTTGTGCATATTATACTGCACAACTGGTTGGGATGGGAAAGGCACAGAAAATGTGTTGACTGTTTTTAGAATCTGACTCTTTGCACTCTGGTTTCTTTCTTCACAGGAGGAGTTTGAAAAGGCCATGAAATGGTACGAGTCAACACTAAAGCTTCAGCCGGAGTTTGCCCCAGCAAAGAATCGAATCCGCACCATTCAGTGTCATTTACTTCTGAAAAAAGAGCGGCGATCTCCTTAGAGATCAGCATCTTTCTCTTTTTTAAAAATGTCATTATTCTCTATTCTGCTCTTAAGTGTGCTAAGATAAATTGATGAATCAAAATTTTTAACAAGACTGTTAAAAAGAGATGGGATTTGGATCAAGGGTTCTTTTATTATTTTTTTGTCAAATAGAGGAGCATCTTTGGAAAATATATTTCACAGACCATAATTTTAAACATCCGTGTAAATATTAAACCAAGAAACTTCCATGAGTCCATGACCACCTGTAACAGGACCTAGGCACTGTTAGTTTTTCCGTAATGCTCAGATTGGCATCGGCATCCAAAATAACTTGCTTTGTGTCTTATAATCTAAGCCACTGGAAATGCAAAGCACACAACCATACCAAACAGTAAGAAGAGATAATCAGCAGTTCATCCATGTGAAACTCATGCTTTGTCCGGTCTTGTTCACTCCATACCACATTACCTGCTTTTTTGGAAGGAGAGGAACAGACTTTTAAATATTTATTAAAAAACACGAGAAACATGAAACATTTTTGGAATTGTTTGTTTCTGTTGGGAAATGAGGAGGAGGGAACAGCAGGACCCTAAAGTCAAAGTAGTTTTTAATCATACTTGCAGAAAATAAAAATTGGTAAAAATCCCAGTAAGATGTTTTATATTTGTCTGTATATTCATAGCCCTCTGCCTCCCTGAGTGGTTGATTTACTAATTCTTTGTTCACTGTACTTCTAGCAGTTTTGGAATAAGGTGCAAGTTTATGCTCACCCTGAGCCATACTTTCAGCTGCCAAGGAGGAGGAGGGACATGGTGTCAAGGTACCAACAGCAAAAAGTCAGGTGGAAGATTTGCAAATCAGTTCTGTCTTTGGTTGGTGGAGGACATGATTCTCCAGAATCAAAAAGGGCACATATTTGAAATAAAATAAATTGTTTATGAACAACTCACAGCTTCTCCTGTACTGTGTGTGTCATGCGCCACTTGCAAGAGTCCAGGTTAGTCTGGAGGAGCCTTTCCTTTGGAGCAGACCAAGCTGGGAGCCAGGAAAGCCTTTGACACTCCTGATCAGCCATGATTTCGTGCATACCACTGGAAAATTCCTTGCACCTCTGTGCCTGATTCTGTGGCAGAAGGAAATAAGGGAAAGTTAACTAACTCAGCTGTCATGTAACCCACTCTGCAGCTTCTAGTGTTAAACACGCTTCTTAGTGATTCTTTTTAAAGAACTAACAATGCTTATGAACTTACTGGGTGTTTTTTCTCCCCCAGTATTTTTCCTGTCTCGTTGACACAAATTAAGAGTAAGTATGGCAATGGTAGAAACTATGACATCAGTGTAATTTTTATAATACTGGAACTTACTACTTCATAAAAGGATCTGTGAATATTTTTATATATGACTGAAGATGAGCAGTTCTAATGCAAATTTTACCTCTGTTTTATTGCTAGTATTTTCCATTTATCTAGGAAGCCTGACAGAGGTATGAGCAGGTGCTACTGTTGGGTAGATTTTTATTAAAAATGGTTGAATGTGTTAAATTTTTGTCAACAGAGTCAACAGCATGTCAAATTTTATTCTCTTCCCAAGGCTGCTGGAAGGCTGAGTTTTGTTGGCTGGAGACAGTCATAGCTGTATCTCTATATAAACTCCAAGAGGAAGATCATTTCATGAAATGTCTAATACCACCACTAGGATCATGGACTGGGATAATGAATTACAGAGATTTCTGACATAGAGCTGTGGGAGGGGAAAATAGTAAGGCAGGTGCAAGTAAATGGAAGGAATTTCCATTTGATCTAGAAGAAAAGAGCAAATGCTTTTCCTTGAAGTAACGTGCAGAGAGACTGCTTTTATTCAGTCGTGTTAACTGGTCTGCTTCACGTTTATAGTGGTTGATAAATGGTTGGGTGTCACTTAAATCCATTTGGTAAATCTACCATTTCGTGTACTAGTTTTAAAATGCAGTATGCAAAAACTTAGCTTGGTACAGAGCATGTACCTTACAACTTGGTTTCCTAATGTATCTCACATGGTTAGATCAAGTGGTTGCCATGCGCTGAGCTCTTTTCTGCTGCATCTGTCTCACTGCTGATGGGAGATGCTGGGATTTAAGTGAAGAGTAAGGCTGGTCCTTAAGAACCTGAAGCACCAGTATGTGAAGCACAGGTGGTCATTCATGGCTTTGACAAAAGATGGAATTAAAATAGACCTTTTCTGGATCAGCAAGGATTATGCTCATAGGGAATGGGGGTGGGCACTTGAAACTGGTCGTTAATACTCATGCCAGCTTACATCTTGCTGACTGCAGTGTTTAGTAACTTAGTTCTTTAAGAAATGCATCAAGATGCACTGTACACAGACAGCATGCAAATCGGAAGACTAAGTTTTTGTGTGGCCATACTGTAAATTGGCACCAAGGAGGCAGCAGGACATTGCTGTTCTTGCTATCTTTGCATTTTCAGAGAATTTGCACATTAGAAATGGTTCTTGAAAACTGCAGTGGTCTGACAGTGGAGTTGTTCTTCTGAATCTTGGGTAAGTCCTTAAATGTGTACTGCCTTAGTCACATAAAATTTGTACGTACGGATATTCATTTGCTGCTTGGCTACGGTGTGCTCTCCCTGCCATACAACCAATTTTAAAATAGCCTATGCTTCCCTCTTAACTATATTTTCTGAAATTGTAGGTAATTCCTGGATGTGTACTTTACAAGCAATACATCCAACTGAAGCAGGGAAGTAAAAGATCTACTTGAGAGCATAAACTTGACCTAATGCTAGCAAGAGTGTGTCTTAAGGATTTCACTCACTGGTGAATCTGCTGGGAAGTGCTGGCTTCTGCCCTTGGAGAAGGCTAATGGAACACTCTCATCTCCATGCCTTCAACCCTCCCATATAAATGCCAAGAAGTGGTGGGTTTCAGTGGTTTGACTGTTCAAATGTTAGTCGATTAAAACTAATTATGCTGATCCTATGAACAGAAAACAAGTTGGGCAACATGCTGAAATGGAGGCCACTGAATTTTTAAGAGCAAAGGTATGATTCTCTGCAGGGTAAGTTACCTATTTAGAGAGTACATGCATCTCCTTCCATTTAAGTTATTTCAAAATAAGCTAAGGTGGTTGTCTAGGCTCTGTCTTTCATAAATGGAAAAGATGATCATCTTGAGAGGGTGATCTACCCTCCCTGTTTTAGGGTGTGACAAAGCGCCTGTTTGAACAGTTGCCTGTTCCATTGACTGTTGAGATACCTTTGACAAACTGAACTTCAATATGATTTCTAGTAATGAGGCTTGGTAACTCATTTCACATTGACTGGCTCTGCTTAACATATCACCAAAGCAGTCTGATTTAGGCATGACATAATCATAGGTAAATGGCAAAATCCTCTCTTCTCCAAAAAAACGGGGGTTTTCTCAGTTGTTTTCAGAGCATATCCAGAAATTAAGTACAAATGGGGAAAAAGTCTCCATTTGTTCGCAGATAGCATCCTTACAATCCTGAGCATCCTCACAGATAGCCTCTAAAGCTCCTGACATTCAGGGGCTTTTGAGGGAAAATGCTACAGGAGAAGAATCAGACACTTCTATCTATAAAGTGGTTGGAAGTTGATGTCTTAGTTGTACTGGTCAAGACTCCACTGATGCCATGCAAAAGAAGCACTGAAATACTGTATTGGCACTCAGTGTGACCATAGGGTCATATTCAAACGAGGATTTAAAACGCAGTGGAGACTGAGATCACCTGTGGACACCTTGCACCACCTATGATAGAAAATGGCCATCAGAACAGTTTTCTGATGCAGCTCACAACCTTCTTTCCCCACTCTATAACCCCCCCTCTTTCCCTTTCACAGGAAAAAGATTAAAAACAAATAACAAACCCACAACATCTCCCTAAAGATGGTATGGTATGGCTGAAGATGCTAATTAGCTCTGTTGCTGTATTATGATGCTTTTGCTTCCTACAATTTGCAGTAGCTGCCATTAACTTTTCTGGGTACCAATTTAGGAACCCCCAGATTTGGACCCAGGTCAGTAATGTTCCTACCCTTGTTGCTGTCCCCCTGTATGACTTTAGACAACACATTTCCCCTCTCTCTCCCTCCCACACATTGTCTGATGTCTTTTTAGAACATATGGGGGGTGGTTGGAACTGAAATTATTGCTGTTTATGAATTTGTGTGAGAAACAGTTGTAATGTCACAGATTACAAATAGTAGCAACCCAAATTAAAAACAACCTATGAAACAGCAAATAGGCCAAGTTTAATAGTCTACCATCACTGAAAGAGTGAAAATGCTTCACAAGAACTTGCCTCGGTATTCAGAAAAACCCAAGCTCCTCCTCTTCTCCGGAGCTACTGGATGTTGTGTGGCAGGTTCAGGTGATCCTCCCAACTCAAGCATTACTTAGATGTGTCCTTGTGGAGTGCTGCAGGTTGCCTTGATTCTTAGAGGACCAGCTGGCCATGTCTGAGTCAATGAGACTCTCTTAAAAGAAACGTCCCCCAAGAGAAGGCTTTGTCACTTGTGGGATTGGTTTTGTTGAGTTTTTTTTAACTCTTGATTTTCTGCTGAATGTACTCAAGTGTGCCAGTATTTATTCAAACAAAACTATTTGGGTCTGTGAATGCTGAGGCTTATGAAGCTTTCCTATCAATTTGTGGTCATCTTGCCGAGGTCCAATGGCTGGTCATCTGTGAGAGCCAACAGAAAGTTGTGCAAATGACTACCACAGAGGGGCAGGCAGTGAGTGTAAAGACAGTTCGTTTTCATGATCATTTTTAGGGAAACTGCACAAGAGTAGTGCAACCTATATTCCACACAAAGAAAGTTAAGAAAGTGACAATCTGAATTAAGGGAGAGGGTTCTTGTACTTTTAGCTTTTTTGATTTTTAAGTATTGAAAATCTCGGGATTGATTAGGAGCAGTGTTTTGATAAGGCTGACTGCTTAAAAAAGCATTCCCTCAAACTTTTGCAAGTAGCTGTTTTCTTTAAACTTTTAAACCTAAGGATCTACTTCTGGATTCCAGAGCAAAAATAATAGTATTCAAGTTCAGTAGTCCCAGAGGAGATGCAATGACAGTCCCACAGAAGGAATGGTTTCGAATACAGGTGAGCAGGAGTTAGCTTTGTGATATTTATAATCTAGGGGTATTTTCTTAATGCAGGTGTTTTGATTTGTTGAGGTGTTTTTCTTTAATGTGGTTTCAGGCTTCTCTCCATTTTCAGTCCTCCAGAACTGGGTTATTACTAGTCTAACAGAGTATTGCTGTGCATATTTATCTGTGCCTATGGCATGCTAGGGACTTCACAGAAGAGCCAATCTCTGAAGGGCGTACAGCCCCAGACATTGGCCCACAGAAGAATTTCAGTGGTTACCAGTGCCTTAGCCAGGGATCAGACAGCTGTTGAGTCAAACCTTCTGGCCACAGTCCCTCCATGGTGACACCACTGTTGGTTTCAAAATCCAAGCCATCCACATGTCTCTGAGAATAATACTCTGACAAATCGATGCTCATCATTCTAGCACAATTTAATGGAAAATTTTTGCCTGTTCTGCTTGTTGATCTAAATCCAATCATGTCCTCTCCATCTAATAGTCTAATTCTACTGTTGGCTTGGGTTTTTCTTTTTTTAAATGAATTATTTCCCAGAGCTGTAGCTGTTACAGATTACAGTATGATAGCATGAGTTACCACTATGCCTTAGGAGTGCATTTTGCTGTGCCCTGTCTTGTGATCCATATGCCGAGGAGCAAAGAAGTGATATATAAAAGTTGTTAAGGGACACTAACTTGTGGGCAGATGCAATCCAAACAAACTAAATGGATGGAGGAACCTGTCCTATCCCACTACTATGCTAGGAGCTAGGGTAGGAAAGTGTTTTCTCTTGGAAAACAGAAAAGAAAGCAGGCTTTAGTGGTGAGACCCTTCAAGGAGGGAGAGGAAGCTCCAGATAGAAGAAGCAAAGAAGACAAGGGTCCTGCTTTTTGTAGCATCAGAGACTTTCTGGTGGCAGAACTAGACAAGGCAAAAAGGACAAAGCAGTGGCCTGAGTGGATGGTTCCTTCTGGTTGTCTGGAGACATCAGAAAACAAGGAGAAGGGCAGCTGAGAAGCCATGAGTCAATGCTGCAAAACCATTGCAGACAGTGGGGCACCTGGCACTGACATGCGTTCCTGCATGGTCAGTACGTCCGTGGAGTTTGGAGGGCCAGAGCTGCTCAGCCTCCCTGGCTGAGGGCAAGCATAAGTGCAGAAACGTCCTGTGAGCACTGGAACGGAAGCTCCCATGGTCACCTACGGCCAGGAGTTCCAGAGGTCAGTTTCCAGTGAAGAACTATCTGTTCTTTTTGAGCCTGCTACTTCTAGTATTAGGTCATTAACAGCTTTTCTCCCTCACCTTTTCTGTGACATGCTTATCTAAGGCATGCCTTCCTGACTAAACTGAGGCCTGACCAGACTTGGCTTGGCTTTCAGCCTACTGACTTCTTTTGGGAGGGTAGAATACTTGCTTAAAAGTAATTTTAAGATATTTATAAGAAGACTGTACAGCATCTGTAATCCGCTTTTTTCTGCCTTCTGAACTTAGATTGAAGTTACCTCTAGAAAAGAAAGGTGAGGATGTAATTCCGATAACTGAGGTGTTAACATGGGGGTGGCCAATCTACACCTCACACACAGAGAGATATCTTCTGGCCCACTCACTCTTGCTCTCTTTCTTGGGAACCTACAAATAATGAGTTCTGTGTCTTGTGTGACACGGGGACCTATCTGCCTGTGGGCAGTTTTCTATGCAAGTGGATGGCATGATGGCAGGGTGTGTATGTCCCTAAGCATGGGTGGATACACACCTTTGCACAACAAAAAGTACATGATGTACCCTACCTTAATCACTGAAACAGTTCTATTAACTATTAGACTGCCGTAAAGAGAACGGGGTCTAAAATCTGTTTAATCTGTGTGTTATCTCTTGATTATAGTAGTGCCTTTACAGTCTTTTTCAGTGATCTGAGAGAGGTGAATTGAATGATCTTCCAAACCCTACTTAATGAATTCCTGACTGTCATCATAGGGCAATTTTAATTATTTGGAGCAGCTTAGTCAGCACATCAGGTTGCAAGAGCTCTACAAGGGTTCTTATCCTTGTCACTGTGGGGCCTTCCTTTGAATATCTACAGCAACACCCCTCCTACACCTGCATACAATAACCAACTTTAGCAGGAGCATCACTAAAAGCTCTTAGAAAATTGGGTGGCTGCAACCTGAGTGACAGCATTTCCTCAGGAGCAGATCAGATCAGTGCAGCACTGCTTCTGGTACCCTGACAAAGAACCCTCTGTCCCTTTTCATAAACAGGATATTTTGTGCCTTTAGAAGCCTAGAGTGTTTCTTACAAAACACTTTCTCCTAAAATGTTTCAAAGACATTTTGACCAGAAGAACAAACAATTTGGTGTATTTTAGTGTAGGCAAGGCTTGCTTTCTTCAGTTGGAGGACCTGCAAGAGACAAAAATAAGGAAAAAACCCAGATGGGTGGGAGTTCCTATAGAAACTCTTCAGAAGAGAAGCCAAGACAAACCTCTTCTATTTGCCTGTACTTTCAACCTTCCTCAGTGCTGGGCAGAGGAGTAGAGCCTGCCCATTCCATTACCTGTGTGAATCCAGGGACAAGGCTTTTATTTTCTTTCCATCTTTTTATTTATTGGCTTAGCTGTGAGCTTTTTTTATCTTTTTGACTGACTGCATGGCAGTTGTAGTTCTTTCAGTCTGGATAGTATGTCCTAGCATATCAGGTTACTGTGATTTCTTTGTTCAGCGCACAACCCTTCAAGTGGGTGAAAAAGAAGAACGAGACTTTCTAATATTGTCATCATGACTCTAGGAAGTTTGAGACGGGAATGCGAAGTGTGAATGAATTCACAATATTAATTTAAAAGTTAGTATTACTAGAATGAACACCAAGGTCACAGCAGATAAAATGGAAATTAATTCATCCCTGTGACTCTTTCACTTCAAAGTGTCACCAGCAACCCTTGATTACCATCTCAGAGCCTTGCTTGCACACTACTCAGGAGATCTCCAGCAAAACAGATCCTGGATCGCATGGCTTGGGTTTTGGGGGAACAACCCATGAGCTTTACTTTTTTTTGTTTGCATTAATCCTTCCTTACTTGCAGCAAAATGACTTCTTCCCAGGGCTTCAGTAACCAGCTTTAGCTCCCAGGCACCCACATTTCTCTGTGCCCCACTTCATCCACATTGTGCAGCTCGGCCACTCCTGTGAGTACTGCTGCCAGCTCGGAGCAAATGGAGGCGACAGTGAAGGTCGAAGGAAGATGAGGCTCTGGAAAGTAACCAGGCAGTGGCATCTGTCAGCTTGTAAGTGCTTCCCCTGTTCCTTACTGTCTCCTCCAGCCTCTTAGAGCTGCTGTGTGGGAGGAAAGAGCAGCACCAGCAGCTGGAGGAAAGTGGGAGGAGTGGGAGGAAGAAGAGGGAAGAGCACCTGGGGGCTGAGAGCCAGCCTCACTGTCTGCTCCCTTTCGCAGCCCCCTCCAGCTGTGTTTCTGTTCCCCACCTAGAGGTAACGTCAGAGGGGCTGAGGAGCGGGTAGTGGTGTGAGCAGTGGCTGTGGGGCAGTGCCCACCACCTCCCTCCCCCTTGCCGTGCTTCTGCCTTTCTCCATGCCGGGAAAAGTGCTGTCACTGATGCTGAAGCATTCCAGCACTGTCATGCCTTATTCTCTCTATCTCCAAGTTAATGAATGGGCAGCTGAAGCAAAGATGAGAAGTGGCCAAGGACAAAATTAGTATTGCCTCCTCTCTGTACATATTTGGACCTGGATGGATGGTCCATCCTGCTAGGAGCAGGTAAGATTGTCCTATCCCAGTATCCCTCTCCTATCCGATCCCACAGGCTGTCCCAGCACCTTCCTGGGGAGAGTCAGTGTGATGTGAGGGTTTTGCAGCTCTCTGCCAGTCTAGGCACACCAGGTTTGTTGAGCTGTAGTCATGCTACCTGTTCACCTTCTCTGCCACCACAGTCTTGGTCTCCATTGACAGAATCGCTTTCACAGGGCCCAATTTTTGCTCTGCCTTTCTCTGTGTGCCAGCTTTGGCCCTGCGACTCCCTGGTAGTGCAGTTTTGTGCCTACACACCTGCAGTGCTGTAGCCTCCTAGGTACACCCACAGCCTCCTCCCTGCCCTCCAAAGGGTCCTCGTATCGAGCCCCTCACTGCTGATTCATGGCAGCCCTCTGTCTGTCCCCTGTCTGGCCAGGCTTTGCCAGTGGGACGTGTGCTGGCCATGGACACTGAGGAACGCGCCGAGGGTGACGCTGATTTCCAGGTCTCCCAGCTTCGGGCTGAACTCACACCCTAGGCAGGCGCTTTTCGTGCCGAGAGGGGATGTCCGTGCCGCAGATGTCCCGGTCTGTCCCCGTCCCGGGAGGGGGGGATCCGGCCGCTTTCGCCGCCAGGGACAGAAGCCGCTCCCGCCGCAGCTCGGCGTCCCCGGCGGCGGCGGGGGGAGCCCGGGCAGCTCGGGGGCGGCGGGCGGCGCCTCGCCCCTCTCGGCCGGCAGGTGGCAGCCGCAG